>CAEFZX010010554.1:0-22895 GCA_903066825.1 Alfaro cultratus
ATTGCATGGTTAAACAAAAAAGAAAAACAGGAGACGGTGACCACCAGGAAGGTATGAAACCAGTCAAAACTGAAATACGCAAAACGCTGCTAATTTATATTGGTCTCTGTAGTGGTACAAAATTAAATATATACATAAATAACTAAAATGTGTTCACAGAAATAAATCTATAACTTAATTATAACAAAATAATTTTTCCCAAGACTTATTATGAGGAGCCTACTGATTTTTTAAAGATATTTTGAAAAGCTTCACGTACCCCCTGCAGTACCTCCACGTACCCCCAGGGGTACGCGTACCCCCATTTGAGAACCACTGCTCTATTGGACCCCGGTGGTATTGCAGCTAAAACAGGAAGTACTCAGACCAGAAACCGGAAGCTTCAAACGTGGTGGTAGCCCTCGCTGCAGGGAGGTCCTCGAAAAACTAATGAAACCAGATAGAGGCCTGCATTCATCATCATGACGTTTATGTAAGTATACATTTCTACTATTTTTGATTACTTTTATTTATAGCTAACAAACTGGGCGCCAACGAGACACAAACACACCGGAAGCAGTTAAGGTAATAAGAGTTTGTGGCTTCATGGGGATCGGAACCGATTCCATTCGTCACACAGGTGATGAATGGGTGTGTTATGCTTTGAACATTTAGAGCAGCGGCATCTACACATTTTGTACCGACTCACCTCCCCCAATTAAAGCGCAGAAATAATGTGAATTATTTCAAAAAGGTTTTGCGAGGTAAAGCAAAAGAAAATAAATTCGCCATGTCCCCTATAGGGCTCCGTACTTTAACATCCGCACAGTAATACAATAAGCATGTAGTGTTTATCATTTGCCTTTAAAGTTTAATTGCTTAACTCTTTAGGTTAATTGTTTTATATTATGTTCGTCTATAAAATATTTTTACAGTAATTTATTCCCATCAACAATTTTCTTTTCTAAAAACTTCATATTTAGCGATCATGGACGGGTGTGGCCAAGTCTGTTCGTTATTAAATTTGATTGATGCTTGTGGCATAGCTTACTTCAAAATGAAAATAAAAGCAAAAGAAAGGCTGATAAAAGAAAACTTTGTGTTGTACTAAGCATTTTATGTTTCAGAAGATTGCCGTGGGAAATCTCCTAAAGAAATTACAAAAATCTTGGAAGGACAAATTTGTACCATTATTTAGTTTAAAAGAGCTTCAGTGACCTCTGTGTCGATTAGAGAGACTCAAAGGGTGGCTTACACGAAAGCCAAGAGGATTCCCTTTAAGATGATACAAAACACCATCTCATAGAGCTTTGATAAATGTCTGTATTATGAGCCTAAACCAGACATACACAGAATATATCTGAAGCTTATAGCTATGGCTACCACTTTGGAAGCACAATCACACCAAAATATTATGTAAAGGCATGAATATTTAAACAAGTACCTGTGTTTGATGCCACTATTGGTTTATTTCCAGTGGTGAGGCATTATAGCTCATAGAAAATGAAAGAAAAATATAAATGTGAATTATTCATAATATCCAGCAACAATATCACAATTATGTTTTTCTTATGTCATGTAGAACTAGAAAATACCTATAAATACTATAGTTACTCTACATGAATGTGAAGCAAAAATATACATTTTAATACATTTGTTAAAAAGTAACTTATTTTTTATACTTTTGACCCATTTTCATTTTGAAAGTGGCAGATAAAACAAAACTACATTCACTACAGATTCCTGACCTACGATTAGTGCAGCATATTACTGTAAAACAAAGTTCAACTGTGTATAAGCATAAACATTTGCTCACCCCTCTGATCGTACATTTTTCATTTTTCCCATCAGCCACTTGAGTTTAAGGATGACCACAATTTTCAAGATGGCCGCCGTTTTTGACCTTTTTAAACTAATTGCCATAAAATATTCTCCATTTTCATGACTTGAATGAACTTTATATTACATGACATGTTTTCGATTTTGGTCATCATATTTATACAACTGTAAAGTAATAATATAGTAAAAGCAGAAACTGAGGAGTTCGCTGTTGGCGAGTATCACAACAGTCATCAACAGGAAGGAAGTCGTCTTAATGGTTAATGTTTGATGTGTTTGGCAGGGTAGCATTAGCTTGTGCTAATTTTTTACATGTGGTTAGCACTAGTGAAGCTAAGACTCTTGTTAATCAAATTAGTGGTTAGTGAATCTAACTCTTTGGTTAGGTCTGCCCATCACTGGCAATTACTTCTGCCAATTTAAGTGCAAACATATGTTCTCTATTAAAATTGTGGCAGCCATTTTGAAAAAGCAAACGTAAGCTCAAGAAAATATGTACGATTTCTATGGTTCATAATATGTAGGTTGAGATCTAACACCAAACATGTTCATTTAATTGGCAGTTTTAGTGCAAAAGTTATTTTTCATGGCATCCATCTTGAAAAATGGCCACCATCTTGAATTTTTCAGTGTTTTTATTTATTTATTTATTTTTTCAAAAAGCTGACCCTTAGCAACATCTGTGCCAGGTTGTTGAATCCACACGTGAAAGGTTTTGCTGAAATATTGAACCATCTGCTTCTCTACGGTGGCTGGAAATGTCCAGAAAGAGCTGGTTTGACCCTCCCTGATTCCCCATCAGACTTTCAGGAACAAACTGCAGGTGGCGTTGTCCACTTAGGTTCTGTCCTCTGGAGGTTTACAGTCTCACGTCGCTGACGTCCTCCCTCTGGGTTCTGCGCTCTGATTGGTCGTCCAGGTGAACCGGCCGCTCAACACGCCTGCATCTCTCCGCCCCTGTCCGGGCCAAAAGGCGTCCCACTGCCTGGCTCCGCCCCTTCACGCCCGTCTTCCTCCATGTCCACCAGCCTCTGCAGGTACTTGATGTACCTGATGGCGGCGCGCAGCGTCTCCACCTTGCTGAGCCTCTTGTCGGCGCTGTGGCCCGGCAGGTGGTCCCGCAGCTTGGCGTAGCCCTGGTTCACGCATTTGACGCGCTGCCGCTCGCGCTCGTTACGCTTCTGGATGAACGCCGGCTCGAACGGACACTCATAGACGCTGAAGTGCCCATGGTGGTGGAAGGGGGACAGGTAGGGCAGGATGCCGGCGGGACCCCCCAGGGGGCCCTTGTACAGGCTGAGGGCAGCGGGGTCCGCAGTGGGGGGGTAGAACAGGAAGGGGACGGAGGTGGACAGAGACTCTGAGTGCTGAGTCCTGCTCCGGTCCTCCCGGCCAGCAGGGGGCGACGCAGGGAAACGGTCGAAGAGCGACTGAGAGAAGGCGGAGCTCATCGTGCAATCGACTAATCAGGGATGAGGACACCTGGCTGGATCAGAGGAGCTTCATAATGGTCACCTGTGAAAGAGACAGAGGGATCAGTTTACGGCATCTCCACCAGGGGGCAGACATGATCTCCGAGGATGAGGAGATTACCTTCACAAAGCAGATAAATACGACGATGCGTTTGTTTTTTTTTCCCCAAATGAGACCCATATCTATGCCTACCGCAATAAATCAATTAATTGTGTGATAAATTAAAAGGAGCTAAATAGTTTATCGTTTTTCTCTTTCTACTGAAAACCGGATGGCTAAAGTCTTCAGTCTGGTGCTTTGGTGTGATGTTTTGTTTAGATACTTCATAATTAATTTGCTTTATTGTTTCTTTTGTTTTTTTCTTCCAAAGTAAAGTATTTATTTACTTTGGATATTTAAAATGTCTTCCATTTCCCGTGTTAAATGAATTTAAAGTTTATTGATCTTTAACAATGTGTTCTTGCACTATTATACCGTCATCATTATATTGCTTGAAAATAGTCTCAAAACTTCAATATTATCGTTTATCACAATAACTTCTGAGACAATTTATCGTCCAGAAAGATTTGTTATCGTGACAGGCTTGACTGTATCTGACTTTTTTACTGTAGTATTAACGGCCCAGTTCCGATCTTTTCCACTTCCAGATGTGCAACTAAGTATTTCATAGCTTTCAAAGCGTCTGCAGTCTGAACGGTCATGTCGCATTTTATCCGACTTTATGTCATTAACAAGAGACATGCATTATAATTCGGTAAATGTGGACGCAAAGAATGGCTGGAAATAGTAATAATGAACTGGCGATATGGTGACCATGCTGTCTTTTATAGCTCTCAACAACTTAAAAAGAAGGCGGCGGCCATCTTTATTGCCGTAAAGAGAGCACTACGGCGGCCATCTTTACTGCCGTAAAGAGAGCACTACGGCGGCCATCTTTACTGCCGTAAAGAGAGCACTACGGCGGCCATCTTTACTGCCGTAAAGAGAGCACTACGGCGGCCATCTTTACTGCCGTAAAGAGAGCACTGCTGGGGGACGGCTACGTTCTTCGGTCGCTTTGGGGACAGAAACCGTTCACACGTAGGTCCGACTGCATTTGCATTTAATTAGTAGCAGGAATTACCACGTAGAAAAATTGGGATTTCAGCAAAAAGTCGGAACCAGCTGCGGTCAAAGCTGGACCAGAACCAGTTGAACGTCCTCCCCACAGACCGAGGAAAGTCAGTATTGGAGAACTGCACCAAATAATTTACTCTTCCTGCTCAGTTTTCATGACAACCATTAGTTACTATCTGCATGCTGACTGGTTGCACCATCACAGACATGAACTCTACTGGTCTTTAACTAGACCATCAGGACGTACCAGGAGATGTGAGTGTCTGGTTGCCCTGAAGGAACCTGGGTCAGTCACTAGGAAATGTTAAAACCTTAAAGTTCCTCCAAGCTAAAGACTCAATGAGCATCTACAGAACTAGGATGCACTGATAAATCGTCCTGATTTCCGTCATTCTGGGAGATCGGCAATCGGACGATACTTAAACATGAAGCCGATCTCATTCAGGTCTAAAAATCAACCACTGTTACCAATACAGCAACTTTCTGGCTATGTTTTGCAAAATTTCAGACAAAAAAATCACCATCAGCCAAAATTGGAATCGTTACGTCAGTCAGTCAAAACACTGGAATTCCTATACAGAACCAGAACCAAAAACTGTTTCATCAGGAATCTGCTGGTTCCTCTCCAGAACCTTTGAAACATTTTCAAGCTCATCTGAACCCAAATCAGAAGCGTTTCTTCAGAAATACAATGCGAACCAGAACCAAATAATTGGTTTGTCCTGCTAAATATAAATGGAACCTCACAGATTCGCCTGGTGTCTCATCTCACCTTCAGATGGAGCTGCAGCTGATCCTCCTTCAGATGCTCTGGGTTTCTGAGTTCAGGAGGGAAAGATCTGACTTTACCTGCTGAAGCTCCGCCCTCACAGGTGTGTGTGTGCGCGAGCGAGTGAGTGAGAGACTGTCAGTTTGGAAACCAAACATCAGATTCTGCAGGTTTTTCTCTGACAAACATTCACTTCTCTGATCAGGCGTTTCATGGTGAGAACCTCCACTTTGGTACTGACAAGTCCTCCCAGTGTCTCCCAGTGTGTCCCGGGTCTCCCAGTCCTCCCAGTGTGTCCCGGTCCTCCCAGTGTCTCCCAGTGTCTCCCAGTCCTCCCAGTGTGTCCCGGTCCTCCCAGTGTCTCCCAGTGAGTCCCGGTCCTCCCAGTGTCTCCCAGTCCTCCCAGTGTGTCCCGGTCCTCCCAGTGTCTCCCAGTTGGAGTGATGTTCACATCAAAGCAGCCTGCTCCACAGAATGAGTGTTTGCAGTTTCCTCTCCCTAAATCCCGATATTCCAGATGAAAGGCGTCAGACACACACACCCTTCCTGTCATCACACGTCTGCTGGCACCGCACACGCTGATGACTGTTTACACACACACCTGCAACCTGACACTCACCTGCACTGATCCCAGTCTGCAGGTGAGGACGGAAGCTCTCATTAAGGTGCTCAGAGCGCCGTCTGATCTGAGGTCAGTCGTTATCGGCAGGAAGTCCAGCATCTTCCTCAGGCGACTTTACATGAACCAGTTCTGAATCTCTCAGTCTCAGATATGGCGAGAAGAAGGGTAGGGTTAGGGCCCCCATACCACCAGGGGGCACCCAAGAGCAAATATCTATTATTATATTAAACATAACATTAAGAATACAAACTAAATGCTGTCACACATGGAAAAACTTTTTTTTAAATTTGGTACACAAATAATATGCTGATCATAGCAGGTAATACTTGAATCAATCTGAGTATTGGTTTACAAGCTACTCCAATCCAAAGTGTTAAATGTTAGCAAATATAAATATAACAATATAAAAATAAAAAACACAAGTGAGAAATTATAAATAATGTAAAAGAATAAATTAAATAAATAATGGAAGTATGTGAAGCTACACAGCCTAGGAATGATGACGATCTGGTGTTGACCTGTTGGCATGGGAACCCCCAAAGGCCCCAGAAAGGCTTGGGCCGGCCCTGTGTGACCTCCTCAGAAACAAACTTGCCTGTTGGCATAACAGGAGAAAAAATTTAATTCAATAAATTTTTAATTCATAAATATAAAAAATTTTCTTGATAAAATGTAATCTGATTTTTACAACAGGGCCATGCTAAGAAAAAAAGTTAAATTACATGAATAAAGTCATAATATTATGACTTTATTCTTGTAACTTTACTTTATTTTTATATGGCTCATTACCCCATTGATTTTTAATCAGTTTTATGTAGATGTAGCATTTCAGGCAATAAAATATTTATTCTCAATTAAAAAGTGAATTGAATGTATGTTTTATCCTGTTTCTGCTCTAGCAACTTGTTCCTGCTTTTGCCATGTTGCATCAAGTAACGGAAGCGAATGCGAGTCCCCACAAGTATAGGGAGACAGACGAACGTGTGTGTGTGTGTGTGTGTGAACATGACAGCTGCAGCAGCTTCACATGTAGAGACATGAATGTGATCAGAGCATCCTTAAGACTGAACCTCCATTTCAAACAGCACATCTACCCAAATCACCCAGAACCTCCAGATGTAAAATTATTTTTTGTAAATGTAATTTTTTATGTAAACCAACTCTGGAAGAATAGCTGATGAAGCATGCTGCTGCTGCTGCTAACATGCTTCTCAAACATAAACCAGTGAACAAATTCCTGTAGGTTCTCCAACATTAGCCCAGAAAAACTTTAAAATAGTTTATGCTTGGTTTATTGTTGAGTAGGTAAAAAAACTACAACCTTTTGGTGATTTTAGTTTTTAAAAATTATATATTTTAGGCGTGTGAAAACTTTTGAGCTGATGATTTTGGCCCACATGACGAAAAGACTGGACATCCTTGTCTAAAACAAACTATTAGAGAAAAGTAGAACTGAAAAAAAGTGGACCACGGAAACGTCCTCACTTCCCACTGTGACCTCAATTTATGGGTGGATATGTTTATAGTGGTCCTTTAAATGCATTAAATACAAGAACACACACATGCACACACACACACACACACTCCTGTGAGGATCATAAAGAAGTAGATGACCAGCTGCAGATTGTTAGAAATGATTTATTGTCAAACATCTAAATGTCCAGAGTCACTGAGACAGACATGGTCATGAGTTAGCATCCAGATCTGGGAGGAAACGTCTCCACACACACGCATTCATTATCTGCTCAGCAGGACCCGACACATTTAACTACCTTCAGCTCCTAATCACTCTGACCTCCAGGATGACCTCCAGTAGGATCAGTACCTGCTCTGATGGACCTCTGCTCCTGATTTAATCTTATTAGTTACAAACGGAATTGAGTCCATTGGCGGTTCTGATCCGATTTCTGATGGATCACATGAAGCTTTCAGCTGGGATTCTGAGATAAGCGTTGGTTTGTGGACATCTGAATGAGATGCAGAGACAGACCGTCCCGCCATCTGATGGACAGACCTGTCCAGCTTCAGAGGGACAGACAGAGGAGGACGGCGAGGAAGAGGAAGACAGAGATGAAGGATGAAGGACGGACGGCGAGTATGAGAGAGACGGAGGACTGATGAGTGGACCAGTGGATGGACTGGGGGGGAGGGGACATGTGGACAGATGTCCCTCAGCCCATATATGGGTACTTCCACTCTGTGAGGGGAACATGAGTCTGCTTCACCATCCGGGGAGACGTCCACCTCAGGACGTAGTGAGGCCCGCCGGGTTTATCGTTGGTACCTGGAGGAACAGGTAGACATCCATCAGTGATCATCCGACCATCCATCCGACCATCCATCCGACCATCCATCCGTCCATGTTGGATGGACCCTCCACACCTACCTGAAGCTCTGGCTCCTCCAAACGGCTGCTGGGCCACAACGGATCCAGTAGATTTATCGTTGACGTAATAATTCCCAGCAGCGTTCCTCAGGACTCTGGCGGCCTCATCGATCACCTTCCTGCAGAACCAACAGGTCTGACTCAGTCTGGGTCAGAACCAGGACTGAACCCACCATGCAAAACAGAACCTATTACACAATCCTGGTTCTGCTACCAAGAGCTAATCAGCTCCAGCTCTTTACTGGTCCAGTTGTAGGAACAGGGTGGACCAACTAAACCAGTTTGAAACCAGAACCTGGACTGAGCTCAGGGTTCTGATCCGTTTATAGAACTCTAAAGTTCTGATCCTCAGAGATCCACTGGTTCTGCTCTCAGGTGAGAGACAGGAGTAGACTTATGGTTCATGAACCAGTCTACCAGAGTAGACTGGTTCATGTCTACCAGAGTAGACATGAACCAGTGGAACTGGACCCAGTTCAGAATCTGAACCAGAATCAGAACTGGGCACAGACAGGTGGTCCAGAGCATGAGAACTCCTTAATCTTGCTGGTTTGTTATAGGAAGCTCAGGAGAACCAGAACCAGAACCAAAGGAGATCCACACAACTTTCAACCCATCTCCGTGGACAACGGACAGCAACACGCATATGCAGGAGAAACTGTCTCACTGGTCATGGGCGAACACGGATCCGGTCAGAGCGTATGGTGATGTGTTATCAACCAGCCGCAGAACCTCAGCGTAGTTCTTCTCTGGATAGACGTACACAGTCAGAACCGGCCCAAAGATCTCCTGGAAACACCACAAACACAAGGTCATGACCAACAGCAGGCCATGTGACCCATGTGTCATCAGATCTCCTTGAAGCTTCACAGGTAAGTCTCTGCAGTCACCTAAATATTTATTAGCCTGCTAGCCTGCTAATAAATATTTAGCTAGCAAACTAACTCATGTATATTTAGCTACTATGCTAAATATTTAGTTCTGAGCTAAAAATCAATTTGAATATTTAATCTGGAAATTAAATGTTTAATTTGGAATAAAATATTTTATTTTGGGTTAAATATTTAGTTAGTTAAATATTCTGACCTCGTTCATGATTGGGTCCTGAGGGTCTTTGGTCACAATGATCGTCGGCTCCACAAAGTAACCTTTGCTGTCGTCACAGTTTCCTCCGGCGATGACGCTGAGGTTCGAAGAGGACTTGGCGTGGTCCAACCACCTCTTGATCCTAGCGAAGGACTGGAGGGGGCGGAGCCACAGGGACAGATTAGCCACAGAGCTAATGTGGAGCCTTAAGGAGTTAATGAGGTTTACCTTATCGTCTATGACTGCAGAGAAGAAAGTGCTGAAGTCCTCGACAGGCTGAGGGTCAGAAACATCCGGTTAGTCCTCACTCTGAGTCTGATTACACACCCTGAACCCTGCAGGGGTCAGGGGTCAGAGGTCACTCACGTCTCCCACTCGGATGTCCTTGTGGATGTCCAGCAACTGCTCTCTGATCTGTGGCCAGCTGCTGTCAGGAACGTACATCCTGGAGCAGGCAGAGCATTTCTGGCCGCCGTACTCAAAGGCCGAGCGGATCGTCCCCAACACCACGCTCCGGACGTTCGCAGATGAGTGCACAAAGTGGAAGTTCTTCCCACCGCACTCTGCTGACACAGAGTGGGTCAGAACTCGAATCACAACCGGGACCTGAAGGATCGGTCACCACTCACCTCCGGCCAGGCGCGGAAACGTCCGGTAGATGTCTATGTTCTGGGCCACCTGCTTCCATAGACGCTTGAAGGTCCTGCAAGTGGCAAAACAGATGTGGTTGCCATGATAACGCCAACAGAACCAGAGGCGGTTGGGTCGGGTGTCCTTACGGCACACTGCCGGTGAAGTTGATCCCTGCCAGGTGCGGAGAGGAAGTGACGGCATCGCCGAACACGGGGCCGTCGGCCGGCAGGAACTGGATGATGTTGGGCGGCAGGCCGCATTCGCGCAGGACTCGGTAGACCGCGTAGCTGGCCGAGACAGCCGTGTCACTGGGCTTCCACAGAACCACGTTACCCTGGGGCGCACAGGGTCAGAGGTCAGTTCTCTACAGGTCAGTGCACAAGTCCAAGTCCAGTCTCAAGTTTTTAGAGTGCAAGTCCAAGTCAAGAGTCAAGTCTTTGAGGTTCTGAGTCAGGTCGGACCTGCAGAACTCACCATGAGAGCAGGTGTTCCTGCCAGGTTTCCCCCGATGGCGGTGAAGTTAAACGGCGCCACTGCTGCTACAAAGCCCTGAAACACAGGCAGGTCCAGAACCGGTCAGAAAACCCAGAACCAAACGGACCCAGTAACCATGGTGACAGCTCCCTACCTCCAGCCCCCTGTACAGTGCAGTGTTGGTGCTCTCCTTGGTACTGATTGGCTGCTGGGCCTCCAGCTCCACAGCATGCTTGGCATTGAACCGAAAGAAGTCGATGAGTTCCGCAGCGGCGTCGATTTCCGCCTGGACCACTGTTTTACCCTGAACACCAGACAGAGGGAGGTCAAAGGTCACTGGAACTCCAGGGGGGTCACCCGACCTCCAGGGGGTTACCTACCTGTCCGATCATAGTCTTGGCCAGGATCTCGGCCCTCTTGGGCCCGCTGATGACGTCGGCAGCCTTGAACAGGATCTGGGCCCGGTCCTGGACGGGTTTCAGGTCCCACTCCCTCCGGGCCGCCAGCGACGCCTGGATGGCCTTATCGATCAGCTCCTGGAGGAGATCCAAGATGGAGTTAGACTGCGATTCCACAGCAGGTCGTGATGCTCAATTACGATTTATTGCTCGTATCAGATCTTTTCTGCATGTTCGTTCATGCTACTTATTAAATCAGACTTTTGTGGTAAAGGTTTCTGACCCCAAAGTGACCTGCAGATGAAGAACGTCCCCTAGCTATGCTTTGTTTACAGCAGTAAAGGTGGCCGCCGCAGCGCTCCATTTATGGCAGTAAAGGTGGCCGCCGCCGTTGCTGGATGGATTTTAAAGTTGTTGGGAGCCGACAGCATGGTCACCACATGAAAGAAGCTAAAAAGGAATCAACCAAAATGTCGACCGATGTTTACGTCCAGATTTACCGTCGTCTTCTTCTTCTTTTGCTGCAGAATTATGACGCATGTCTAACATCAACGACATAAAAGTCGGATAAAATTCGACATGACTGTTCAGGCTGCAGACACTTTGAAAAGTATCTGATTTACTTCCATATATGGATGTGGAACAGATTGGATTATTTTTTGAGAGTAAAATGATCAGAATCGGGCTGTTCAGACTGCTGTGGAAAAGTCAAATATCGATTGAAGAAGAAGAAAAAAAAAAGAAATCGGATATCAATCTCATTTTCCTGCTGTGTGAACGCTGCCTTAGATTGGGTCTAGGTTTGGCTCAGGCCATAAATCTAAACTCTAATTCAAACATTCGGCCTTGGTGGCATCACGGACTGGATTTAAAGAGACAGGACCAGAATGTCACAATAGCGTGTTTTACCCAGAAGTTATGGCGAGAAACGATGATATTGTCATATGACAACAGTAATGCAAGAAGATCAATAAACTTTACATTCTAATGAACATTAAACACTGGAACTGGAAGACATTTTAAATATTCAAAATAAATAAACAACAACAAATAAAATTAATTATAAAGTCTCTGTGAACAAAACTGTCCGGGTGAACCGGTTCTGGTTCTGGGGAATATACCTTGTCAGCGTAGCAGAACTTTGCCACCTTGTGAGAGTGGCTGAAAGGCTGGAAACAGAAACACAGAGAGGTCAGAGGTCAGGAGGAGCATCTCCAGAACCTTCAGTGGTTCTGTGTCTGACTCACAGACAGCTGGTACCGGATGTCTTTGGTCCAAACCAGTTCATCTCCTACCACACAGGGAACCTCCTCCGTCCGCCCCTTTAGGCTGTCCAGCGCCTGCAGACACAGCGCAGGGTTAAAACACCCACCAGCAGCCCAAACGGATCAGAACCGGGCCTGGAGAACCACCACCTTCTGCAGCTCGGCCCGTTCTGGACTCCCCGCCTCGAAGCCCAGGATGGGTTCGTTCTTCACTTCCACTGCCAAACCCGGGAACGTCCGGAACCTGGAAGCAGAAAACCGTTGGTTCTGACCCGCTGGGTCGCAGCAGAACCAGAAACCCGGAAGATGTGACTTCTTCTGACCCAGTAGATGTGAAGCTTAAACCTGGATCGGAACAGAACCAACCGGATTGGACCGGATCTCTGCAGAATGCTTAATAAATAAAGAGACTCAGCTCCTCTTCGGTCCCATTTCTGGTTCTGGACCGCTTCTTAAATGTTCTCCAGTTCTGATCCAAGAACAGAACCGGGTCTTATTCCAAATATTAGCTTAAACTGATCATCATATGGCTGCAGGTCCCACGTGGTTCTGTCTGGAACACGTTCAGAACCAGAACCACGGGTCCAGTTGAGTAAACAACTCGGTTCTACAGAACTTTAAATATTTCATGCGGTTCTACTCTGGGCCAGTTTGTTTCTATTAGACGTTTCAGAACCAGAACTTTGTTTTAAGACGCCAGATTTAGGCCGGGTTTGGGTCAGAACCTTCAGATTTTAAAATAGGCTTTTAGAACCAGTTCTGGTTCTGTTCCAGCGTCCTGTCCAGAACCCAGAGAGCCGAGCCTTTGATTAATTTTAGCTTCTCGTAATAAAACCCGGATTGGACTCGGTTCTGTCCTGCAGGTTCTGCTCTGATTAAACCGGGTCGGGTTTTTCGGACTCACCCTGTTGTTCCGCTCATTTTCCTTAACGGTACTTTGGACCGGGTCAGAGTGGCTCCAAAGTGTCTGGACGGCTCCCTGCGCTCGGCTGTGATTAACAGCAGCAACCTGAACCCTGACCCGACGAAGAGGAGGAGGGACCAGAACCAGAACCAGCTGGGCTTTTCCCACCAGAACTGGCCGGCCTTCACCCTGCGCCGCTGCTGCAGCTGGAACAACAAACAGCGGCCCTGAGGCCCCCGGGGGCCCGGCAGCTTCAGACTTTCCAGATCAATAATTCTAGAAGCGGTTCTGGTTCCAGTTCTGGGAGCAGAACCTGCAGAACCAGTCTGACTCGGAGTCTGAAATATTTATTTGATGATGTTTGGAAGAAAAATCCCCGTCTGTTTAAACTCCAGCTGGTTTAAATCATTAGACAGGTTGACAGTTCAAAGGTCAAGCCTCTTCTAGTGTTGAGTCTGACATTAGTTACACAGTCAGGACTCAAATATATGAACAGAAAACAGAATTAGCCAAAAATTCCCCCCAAATAGTCCCCAGGGGGCAGCAGAGAAGAGCTCAGCTGTGACGGCTTTGAGGAAAGTCTGGATACTACAAAAATGGCGGCCGAAATGTAAGCAGCTGACCAAGCAGCAGGCTTCTTCTGGGTTTTCATTAAAGCTTAGTTTTATTTCATTGTCACTGTTTGTCTAATTCAGTTTTTATTAGCCATTATTAGTTAAATGTTTAATTTGCTTAAGTGCAGCGCCGCCAGGAGGCCCGTAATTTGCAGACAGCTGACAAACTGCTTGTGTGGGTGCAAAAAAAAAAAAATCTATTTCACATTAGTTTGAAAGGCTAAAAAAATTGTCATAAACACGAAAACAAAGAATATTACGAGTATAATTTCAGTGTTTATTTATTTCTTTTTATTTTTAACGAGGTTGCTATTTCTATTGTGACCACCAGATGGCAGTAACAGTTACAAACTACTTCTTTAATTCCTGCTGTTTTTTGACATGTGCTGAGTTTCTACTCTCCAGAGGTTAAAGAAGTAAATCGGATGTTTTTATAGTATTTTCAAGTTATTTCCAGGAAACAATCACCAACACGTGTTTCCTGCTGAGTGTCTGCGCAGCTGACCTGCAGAGGAGATCAGAACCAACTTGGATCTTCCTCCTCAGGCTGCAGGAGATCAGGTGTCATTAGGTAACACCGGAAGGTCAACAGCACCGCGTGATCAGGCGCCTGTTGTCCACACAAAGTTACTGAAAGTGTCAGTGGGTCAGGTGATCATCTGAACACCTGAAGTCTCCGGAGTCTCGTGTCCGCTCATGTGAAGTTCAGCGCCGGGACTTACCCCCTCCAGGACCGGCCCAGCAGCACCCGGACACGGAGCATCTTCTGTCTAGACCCAGCGGCGCTCAGAAAGAGAGAAGCGGCTGAATGGTCCCGCTCCAGCCCCGAAAACCTGATCAATAACCGATCCGGAGTGATCAGGTAGATGACAGGAGGCCAAGTGGAGGCAGCGACCTGCTGCCAGGGGGGCGAGGTGGGTCCAGATCCCCCAGTCCGCCTCAGAATCAGCCCCACTCAACCAGGAATACTAAACTACTGGAATTACTTGTTTTTACATAAATATCGCTCAACATGAGGAAATATTTCACCTTAAAACTATAAAATGTTTTTCGGGTCAATTTTTAATATCCCTCAGATAAATGGAACCTTCCAGAGGCGGGTATCTTTCTGACCAATCACAGAGCAGCACTATTTTATCAGCCAATCAAAGGCCATTACTGAAAACCAAGCTGCTTAACTTTTCTGTCAGCGTGGTTCTCCTCCATTCACACACCGGCGAAGCTGCTGGCGCACCGGAAAGGCGGAGTTTGGACCTAAACACAAAGGACTGTTTATTAAAAAGAAGCGAATATGTCACTGAATCTTTTGAATGTAATCAGACTGTGTGTTAACCTCCAGATGATCTATGAAAGTTAATATTTAATTTCCCACCAATCATAAAGGATTGATCTGCCTTGAAAAATTGAAATATTACAATATTAATATAAAACGTAGCAAAGATGAGTAATGATGTAAAGATGAACGCTGATTACGCCAGCAGGTGATCTCTACTGGGATTCATTTCTTATTCATCAACTGTTACTTGTCGTCTGTTAAACTTCCTCTCGTCATCGAACTTCTCATTCCTCCCTCTGGCTTCACTTCGAACCGGCCCACATACCGGCTGACTGGTAACAAGTAGACCCAGTGAATCTAGGTTTCCTTGAACATAAATGTAATATTTTGAAAGACAATTTACGAGATGAATGAATGAACATCAATTTGAGCTATTCAACTTCCAGCAACCACAGGAAATCATTTAACTCAGAAAAATCTTCATAAAACTTGAATGTGAATCAGAGGAACTTAATTAAATAATTAGGTCTAACCTCAACATGTTCACCTCCTCAGATGGACCCTCCATCCATGCCATAATTAGCCTGCATATTGTGGGATGTCCTCCAGTAAAGGGGGTTTGATGTTGAGTTAGAGTACCTGGAGAGAACTAGTGCATGCACTGGAAGAGACTGACACAACTGGCGGTTCCAGCCTGCAGTGACATAAAGTGACCAGGAGAGGGAGACATATATCAGTGGGCCTCCTTTGAGTTTAATTTCCGCCGGATAAACACCCTCTAAGGCCTTCATTCTTTCTTGAATAATGTCTAAGATGCTACTCTTGACTTTATTCTTATAAAAATATGTTGACGTAGTAACTAAAATTAAAAACTGAGAAACCCTGACGTCTTCCTGTTCTCACGTTGTTTCCAGGAACGGGATTTGTGTTCTCTATTTTGGACCTAGCTGCACTCCGTACACTGTCAGGCGTCAACAAACTGGGGATTGTTGTTAAAATCAGCGGCTCACCGATCTTTCATCAGCCGGTGTGAAGCTCACAGCAGCGGGACACCGCTGGAAGGGAGTCCCGCTCAAGCGGTGAGACGCTGGCGGTAAGGTTAGCAATAGCTAGTTAGCTTTAGCTGTTAGCTTGCTGCAAGCTTCGATGACTGACAGGGAACCGAACCGAGCCAAGGGAGGCGCTAACACCTGCTGTCATCCCTCGCAGAACCAGAACCGAACCGGACAGCTGATATTAGACCGAGCTCTGCGGTGAGCTAACAGCAGTTTATAGGGCTCCAGCTAAAGCTAACAGCAGCGTTAGAGATCCTGGAGGATCCAGGATGCCATTGAGTTAAAACATTATGAGATTCTGAAGAATAAATGTTGATTAGTAACTTAATTAATGGATAATGAATGTTTGTTACTAACCTGATTAATGTGACGTTTAGCTTCTTACTGCAAAACTGTTCAACATTAAACAGTAACAGAAAATATTCTGCTGAAAGTGAGACAGAAGGAAATGTCCCCGAGTTATTTCAGGCCATCCTTAATATTTAGTTAATGGTAAAATAATAATTAAAATACTATTTGATTGGTGTAAATTTGCTCAGATCCTTGTGGGTTCTGTCAGCAACAAACCTCATTAAAGCAATGGATCTACCGTACAATGCTAAGCTGAATATTCTTGGGTAAAAATTGAAGTATTTGTTCTTTAATTTTCTTCAATTTACCAAAATCCTCAGAGTTTTGTTTGGTAATTTCTGCCACTTGGTGCAGATTGGTTGTTATTTATCCAAACAAATGCGGTGTTTGCAAAGAATCGCCTCTCTGGATGAATAAAGCTGTCTGTGATTGGCTGGTGGTGGAGCTCATTTAGCCACATTAGCAGACAGACACAGAGCCAAGCACATACAAAATGTTTTTCTTTGTTCACACTGATTTATGACACATCAGTCTCACTTCCCGCTCAGGCTGGTGGCACAAATATATCTCCATATGCAGGTTTTTCTTACGATGCGCTAATATCCATTCTAGCTACAGCAGGTGAACATTGTCTTTGCCACCTCTCGGATTTCAGGAAATAATTGTTTTCATTTTTTTAATCCTTTATTCATGTCTAATCACTTTATTTGATGAAGTTGTTGGTGTGGAGGTTCTTAGGATGGTGGGGGAAGTAAGCCTGGCAGCTGCCAGTCTTATGATGCGGTGCGGGAAACCCTGAAACTCTGTTCTGTCAGCAGCGTGCGGGCGGTGAATCAGGATGAGCACAAAGGGAGGAGTCACAGCTCTGCCGCGCAGGAACTACAGACTGGCCTCAGACATGGACAAACCCAGATCCACAGGTAGGACACCAGAGGTCAGTCGCAGGTCACAGGAAGTACTTCCTGTCAGGGATCCATGATCTCTGGATGCGACATGCCTGAGAACCGGATATAAATGATTATTTATGGATTCAGTTCCTGTATGGTTGGCCATGGATTTGGGGATAATTAATGAAACATCAAAAGTTTTAACAGTACATTGGTGATATATTGGTAATGTATTGGTAATATATTGGTGATGTATTGTGCAGCCTTGAGGAGAATCCGTTTTAATTCCAAACAATCTAAGCTAATTTTCCCTAAAACCGTCGTAATGAGATAAAGTTAAAATTTTCTTGGCTCTCCTGACCCTAACTGTGTTCCTGCCAACCCTAATCAGGAAGACAGTTAGACTGATTGTTGGTTTCCTGTCGGCTCCCGCCTCACTTCCTGCTCATGGTGCATCCTCAGCCTCTCCAAACTGATTAATTCCTGCAGCAGAGGAGGCAGTAGGTTCCTGCAGGGTTCTGTTGGGTGGTTCTGGTTGGTCGCAGTCAGACTGTCTCCACGTGGAGCCAGTTTGGACCCAGATGAAGGTTCTGGTCCAACAGAACCTGGTCTTCTTCATCCCACAGGTATTGTGAACGAGAAGCTGCTGAGTGACTACCTGCACCACGTGTTTCCCTCCACCAAGCCGGGGCCGACCGTTGCCTCGCTCAGGTACCAAACCGACCCGGTTCTGACTCTGACACACTAACTGCAGCTCAGTCAGTGGAAGGCCATATCAGGCTGTGTGTGTGTGTGTGGTCCTGTAAGCCACCAGCTTCATGTTTCAGGCCCGGTTCTAATGATAGAACGGTTCTGCCAGCTGTTCTGACACACACTTTTCTTCTTCTCTGGATGTTTCAATTTTTTTTTTATAGATTTAGTTCTGACTTTATTTATCCATCTTTTTTTATTTTATACGTATTTCTCATGTTTACTTCACCTTTTAATGTTTGAATTAAATAAATAAATAGTGATAATAATAATATCCCAATTAAACCCATGGTCTCTTTATGTAAGAAAGTCTTAAGATTAAATTTTTTAGATATGAAGATGGAAGTAAAACTTTGACATGTCCATCATATTTGAAGAGACATAATAATAATAATTAATAATAAAATTGAACTCGACTTAATAAAATCCCAAAAGAACCGGGGTTCTGCGCTGATCCTGACCCTGAATTTTCCACCTTTAACATTATTGTTCCTAACCTTCGTCCATAAAGACAGTATTGACTGAATGATTGATAAAGAATCTGATCAGTGTGTGATGTCCAGAACGCATCCCGAAGGTTTCCCAGGTAACTGGAGCTCCAGCTGGTTCTGGTTCTGGTTCCTCAGAGGATTCGAACCTTCAGCCTTTCTGTGTCGGTCTGCAGGAAGCCTCTTGGTTTCCAGGACCTGAGTTCACACCTGGAGAAGCTTCTGTCTGAAGGAGAAACACCTGAAGAGCTCAGAGGTAAAGTCCTGCTGCAGTGCCTTACACTGTAAAAACACAAAACCTGACCAGGTATGTTTCCTCTAGTTTCTGTTGCAAATATCTACAGATGCACTGATGTGATATTAATATCTGGATTGGTCCCGATATTGAAAATCTAGATCAGGTATCAGTGTTGCTGATTCATAAGTTTAGATCTATTTAGTCTAATTATATGCTTTATTATTTATTTTTTCTTATATTTATAATTCCTAGTTGCATTTTCTGAACCATTTCAAAAGTTTGTTGCAGTTTATCTTTACATCTTTGACCAAGAGAGTCAATCTGTTGTTTTTCTCAGGTTCAGTTTCTTTATTATTTATTTTAATTGTATGTTTTGTTTCTAACTGCACTGGCTGAACAAATTATAGTTGTTTTCATGTTTTAAGTGTGCTGTACCGGTGCAGAGTTATCAAAAAATTAATAATTCTGTACATTTATGTCTGTATTTTAAAAATAATAAAAACTTTTTAAGTCATTTCAGCAGTTAGTGCTGACATTAATCCTCTGGTTAGTTTCTAGTTCTGATATCATACCCTACTTATCATATCATACCCTATTTATACTTATACCTGATATCATATCCTGCGTCTGGTAAGTGAAAACTGTGGATTAGTTCATAACTGCAAATATCTTAGCAACTTCAAATAAGACAAAACTAAATTACAAGTCACTTTTAAGCAAAGTACATGAGCTTGTTTTCAGGAAATAAATCCTTAATATTGATCAAAAGTACCAGATCCACTTACAAGGGTTTTCATATTCAAAAATACTTAAAAAAGCTCCTATATTTTGTTGAAAAGTTTCTTTCTCTAGTTTTGTCTGGTTTCAAGTTGGCTTTAGTTTCTGTCCGATGCCGTACAGAAACTTTGAATCTTCCATTTTACTTGTATTACTTTTCTATAATCATTACATCCATTTAGCCTAAATGCTGCTTCAAACCTTCTCATTTCAGTTGGCAGTGAATTCTGTGGTGGAAAATCAGTAATATATTATGACTTTATTAATCTGATGTTCAGTATACTGCCAGCTAAAAAAATTACACCACAATTCCCTCTTTTGAGAATAAAATACGTAACATTTTTATATTAACTCCATTAAGTTTTATGTAACCTCCATGGTTTAGATTTTTTACAGCAGAGTTCTCTGCAGCCGGGCTGCTGGACGCTTCCTTTGGTCGTTTTCTTTTCAGAAGCTTTTCCATGTTGTGTTAGCTGCTACGCTAGTTGCTAGCTTGCTATGCTAGCTCGCTACGCCAGCTTGAGGAGCAAAGCAGCTTGATAAATTTGACTGGCAGCCAGAGAGATGGTAAATAACATTTTCCTGAATTTTCCCTCTGAGGAAAATAAAGGCTACTTCTGTCTCCATCTTCAGGAATTTATTTTAACTTGTATTTTATAATAATGATTGAATCACAGATAATATTTATATATAAAAAAGACATTTATTGGGTTCCATTTTTTTCCTAATTGTTCCCCCAACTTTCTGAGGCCCTCTAGCGCCCCCTGGCGGCTCCCGCTCTGAGGAACGCTGTATTCAGATATTTGCAGTAGAAAATAAACCGAAGTTGTTGGTCAGGTTTAGTTTTTGCAGTGCAGACCTGCAGCCTGATCATGTCTCTGTCCTCAGATCCGTCTGCAGAGGGCCGTCTGGGTCCTCAGCCTGTGGTTCTGGACCACACCAGCGGCTTTGAGGGCCTCTTGTTCGTGGATGACGACCTGCTGGGGGTAAGCCGGGTCCGTTTGGGTCAGAACTTCTGGACTATAGCAGAACGTCTCACATGATGTTTGCCTCCTGCAGGTGATTGGCCACAGCAACTTCAGTTCCATCAGAGCCACCACCTGCGTTTTTAAAGGTAAAACATGCCGGTTCTGCCGGGTTCTGACCGGACCAGGCCCAGCAGAACATCTGAATGGTGGGTTCTGTTCCTGCAGGGAAATGGGCCTACGAGGTTCTGATCTCCTCTCAGGGTCTGATGCAGATCGGCTGGTGCACTCTGAGCTGTCGCTTCAACCAGGAGGTGAGGATGAGGATGAGGAAGAGTCGGCGGGCCGGGTCGGTTCTGACATCGTTCTCTGTTCTCAGGAAGGGGTCGGGGACACACCGGACTCGTATGCCTATGATGGAAACCGGGTCAGAAAGTGGAACGTGACGACAACCAACTACGGAAAGGTGACACAGGAAACGGGTCAAAGCGGGTCAGAACCTCAGCTAGTGGGTCAGAACCTCTGGGTTTGGGTCAGAACCTCTGGGTTTGGGTCAGAACCTCGGGGTTTGGGTCAGAACCTCGGGGTTTCTTGTTTCCAGAGGTATCACTGTCTTCCCATAACATGACGGTCTAAATGTTTTAGTAGAATTTAAAAAAAGCACCTTATTTATTAATTTTCTCCAAGGTTTTTGTGGCTCTAGTGGCCCGTATTTTCTTTTTGAAAGTAGTCTGACAGGAAAGAGGGGAAGACATGCGGCAAATGGGGCCGGGAGTCGAACCCGCGACGGCCGTTTCGAGGACTAAAGCCTCCATATGTGGGTTGTGCTAAACCCCTATGCCACCACAGAACACCCACCTTATTATATTTTAATATTTTCAGTGTCAGCAGTGTTAAACAGACTAAATAAATATAAAATTGTGGTTTTCTCACATTATTGAACTTGGACATATTTATAAAACCTAAAGCAGGAACCTCTGGGTTGCTGATTTCATTCATTAGAACCGTCTGTGGATGTCGTTCATGTTGAAGCTTCGCTACATAAAGTGCATCAACAGGCCTCAGAGTCAACCTTGTTTATTGGCGTCATGGATTTTTCCATCATTTTACCATTTTTCTGCGTCATTTCGCCGTTTTTCTGTCATCACATTCTTGCCTTCATAGGAAATCTATGGAGAGAAAATAGTCTCAAAATACCTGTGTGCGTAATACTGGATTTGTAATCTGGTCATATCCATACACAAATAGAGAAAATACAAAATAAAAGTACACACACATAATTACAATTTCTACAAACATTAAATTTCTACACATTTTTTTTAGCTTCTCCTAAACTGCTGAAGTGTGATAATAAAGACACATGGACTTAGCTCCCATAGACATTAGCTCCCACTAGCAGAAGAATATGAGGACAGAGTATCAAACTACCAGACATATAAAACATAATCTGAAATTATTTAAAATTACTCCATGTCTCATTATAATCGGAGAGCAAAGCCTGAAGGTTTAACTTCTACTTATTTCTGAGGGCAGAGCCCCGGACGCTCCGTCTTGTTTGACTCCGTTTTTCCAGCCAGCGAACCATTCCGCCACCTAGTGGAAGTTTAAACCATGTAATCTAAGCTGTACCACTCAAAAATGCAGAATATGTCTATAAACAATTTTTTTGCATTATAAAAAAGTACTGAAATATTCAGTTTTCCAACGCAATAATGTCTTTACCACTTCGGCACAAGCACAGTGAGAAACGCTCAGAGGATGAAAACACTAGAGCAAAACTCAGATGACCCAGCTTTCCACCAGCATTTAAACGCACCACTCAGGCACAAATCTGAGGCTGTTGGAAGCGTGAAATGAGTCTCAGAAATCCTCGCGCATCGTAACCGCATCTGTGTGTAAATGCAGTTCTGTCTGTATCTGGCGCCTCGTGTTACTTATTTAACACATTTGTGAGGATGAACTTAAAAAAATCTTTAAGTTTTTAAGTTCATCTACAAAATTGATTGTTAAATCTACAAAATTTAACGTTTGTAGATATTGCAATTGTGTGTGCACTTTCATTTTGTATTCGTAGTTTCTTAATATTTGTGTATGCATTACAAGAACCCAGAGTTACGCACACATTTTTGTTTTACGGTTTACAAATCATGTTTCACAGATACACTGTCCAAAGTTACACACAAAAATGTTTATGTGGCCTATGCGGATCTGGTGGCTTCTTTTCATGTAGCAATGAAAGACACGGAGCTGAAGCTGCCATCAGATGTTGGTCTTTAATTCTCCATCTGCAGTTCACTCAATGGGCATCGAGGTAAGGTCAGAGGTCAGTCTCTGGCATAAACAAGCTCCTCGTCAGAGATCCTCATGGCTCTGAGGATTACCCATAATACAGTAATCAAAATAAAATCATTGAAAATTACAGTGATCGCATAGTGGATTTTGTTTACAGTAAAGGAGCAACCAGTGAGTGTCTTTTTCAAAGAAAGTAAGGCAATTAATTATAATGCTCTGAAAAATAAAATAAAATGCTGACATTTTATTTTCTGGATG
>CAEFZX010010555.1:0-89953 GCA_903066825.1 Alfaro cultratus
TGTGTGCCACATCTTTTGATTGTGATATTTTTGGCACATTCAAAAGACAAAATACAATATGCATTTGTATTAAATCCTCTTACATGATGCAGAATTTTATTTTTGGCACAGAAGTAACATTGCAATGCTCCTAAATACGGCATCTTAGTGAAATATGATGGCGGCAGATTCATGCTGTGCAGATTTATTGCATATCAAGGTGCACCAACGTTAAAAAAATCAAATATTATCAAAGGAAAAAAGAAAATGTCTAGTTTGTTTTTAGTGAGTGCGTATAGTGAGCATGTATTTATTTATTTATTGTGCAGGGACAGAGAATCTGGTTAGTGTTGATGAAAAGGACAGAGTTATACACAACACAATCCTGGAACAAAAAAAATAAATTAAAAAAAAAAAAACTACCGGAGGCTGGCAGAGAGCTGAGACTGAGCCGGAAGTGTTTCCATTCCAGCAGGACAACAACCCTAAACAAAGAGCTACAATAAAACAGTTTAGATAAAATGGTCCAACTGAAGTTCATGGATGATGCTATGTGGTCAACCCAGCAGAGCAAGTGTTATTTTGCAAAGAAGAATGTGAGTAAAGCTAGTATAGGCTCTTTGCAAGATTTATTACAGTTGGCATGTTTGGGAAAAAAAGGCACAGAAGTTACAACTGAGTGGTGGATCTGGACATTTTGCCAGGGGAGAACTGGCATCCTCTCGGGGGCAGATGGAGGAAGTCACAGTGCCATGTGGGGAGGGAAGGGCAGTTGGAGCATAATGATATTGCTGCAAGAAATAGCATTAATATTGGGATGAATAAAGTAAGAACACAAAAAATATATATATAAAACATCTTACACGTTTTATTGAGGCAGAAAAATGATTAGGGAAGATGCTGGGCTCTGTCAAAAGACCAAGAGAGTAGATGTCCGAAATGCAGCGTAGAGCTGAAGAAGTAAAAGTCAAATGCCTTTGAAAGCATGTGTACATACCAAACATGGTGATGCCTTGCTAAGCAGCTGATCAGCTGCTGTTTCCTGAGGCACAGTCTCATATGACTCATTAACTGAGTCAACATAATATTCACATTTGTTGTATTAAATTTTTTCAGCAGAGTAGCAGTTGTTCATGGATGGATTGCTGGAACATGAGCAGAAATGTAGGGTGCAACATCATGAGTGTCAATTTATAGTTATATGAGGCAATCATCTAGTCAATAAAAACAGACAGTAGCTAAAACACAAAGACACACAGTGGCACTCAGTGTCTTTAAAATGCAAGCAGAATATGAACTTAATCCAGCCAACAACGGCATATTTCTAGCAGTGACTATTCTGTTGGGCACCTTGCTGCTTTCCTAAATCACCTTCTAATGGAGAGGAATAATGTTTAGTCATTCTTCTTATTGCGCAGCATGATTATTCACTTGAAGAGAAATCAACTCCGAGACAGAAGAAAGAGACGGAGCAGCAAGAACACCTGTGTCTTATTTGGAAGCAAAATGTGGGTCAAGCTGAGAAACACTGACGCTCTAACCCAGCAGCGTCAACAATACGCCCTCTGTCTGCCAGGATGAACTAAACAACGCAGCAGCAATTTTCATGTGTCTGCATCTGCGTGCAACAGTGCATTCCACACAGTCAATTTGTTTTGCATCAGTGGTTTCATTTCATTAAGCTAGAGGAAAAGCGTTATCGGTCAGCTGCTCCTCCTATCCCATTCTTCCCACTTTACGTCATTCACCCCTTTCATGTCACTCTCATGACGTTTCTCTAGCATTGCTGATGATCACACTATTCATTTTCATTATTGTGATTTCCAGCTTTAAAAAAAAAACATTCAGTGAACTAAGGTTGATATAATGCTGTAAATAAAGCCTAAGTACACAAGGTTTAGTCAAACTTTCAGCCATCACTATTCTTTCAAATTAATAATTTCAATGGTTGATCTATTTGTGACCTAAAACATATTTTTACAGTTGACATATGAGTCACAAGCATTTGGTGTCTGTATCACTGCAAAGCATGCAGCTAATTAAAGGTTGATTCAATGCTTTAAAAACTGTCAAGTCTGGATTAACCCACCCGAACTGTCTTTGCTGATCCGCTGAACCTATGAGGCATGTGTGATTAAGATGCATCCTTGCCAGTAATGTTAGTCCTCTGAAACAGGCTGTATCAGCTCAGAAGGCTGTGACCATTTGACTTGATGAATACCAGTGAGTCCATGCCACCACTGCTTTATCAGAGACAGATGGTGTGAATGCTGGCCATCTGGGCCAAGGAATGGGGGCAGAGTTGCATGCCAAGCAGCATAAGGCCATTTGGTAGGACTAACAATGATCCCTTCAGCAACTGTCACTGCTTGTTGAAAAGTTACAAATGTGTTTAATGCAAGAAGGCCTTGTGAAAAGTATTTATACTCTGATTTATACTCACACAAAACCACAAATTCCAAAGTATTATATTGGGATTATATGTGATAGACTAGCACAAGCTAGGACAAAACAGTACAGTAAAAGGAGACTGGTCAGTGATTTCAACTGTTTTACAAAAAATAACCCTGAAATATCTGAGATACTTCTGTATTCTTCCCTCTTTTCTCTCATATACCTAAATAAAATCCAATTAAAGTGATTTCATTTATGCAACACCACTCACAATAGGTAGATGCCTGTGTTGTGTCAAAACCCAACAAAACTATTTGTTAACAAGCACTCACTGAAGAGAGACATGACACATCTTACAAGAACAGGGTCTTCAAGCTGTTTGGTTGGTAAAAAATTAATTTTGGTCAAGAAAACGGTGAACTCAGAAAAGACAGTCCTAACAACACGAACATCAGTTACTTGTGATGAATGTGAAAAAGCATTTAACAAAAAAAAAAAAATCTAAACACAAATAAGAAAATCCACGTAGGAGAGAAACCAGTTTGTTGTGATCTCTGTGGACACAGCTTCAGTCAAAAATCAAGTTTAAATGTAAATATGGAACTGAGAAACTGGCATTTTGTGGGATACATGTAGGGAAACTATCCCTATCTCAAAACATGGTGGTTACAGTATCATTCAGTGTGCGCTTCTCTTAAGCAGAATACTTTCGCAAGCCACTGTTGTCTGCATTAATGATAGTTCAGCGCAGGTAGCAGGATTGAACTCTGGTTCTGATTCACAGACATCATCTCCTAAGCCATTTTATAGCTTCCTTCAAAACTGAATGAAGTGAGTTTCTGAAATGAGTGAATAATTTAATCACATTAGCCAAGCTGAAGAGCTTTAAATGGTTATACCCTAAGACAGTATTGTGGAAGAAAAACATTCTGTTCCATTTTAAAATGTCTTATTTACTTAAAAACCTGCAGAGTCTAGTTAAACTCCCCTGCAGCTTCAGCACTGTTTGCTTGCTGGATGCAGTGTAGCATACTGACCTACATATGCAGTTCTGTCCTGTCTTATATCTTGTCTGAAAATCACAAATCAGACAAATGCACATACATCTGGGCCACTTTATGGCAACGACTATTTTTACTTGATGCATTTGCACGTGTGACTCTGTAAGTCTTACAGCTCAGTTAAATATGTCATAGCAGAGAAGGGTGAAAACAATTGGATTAAATCAGCACAGGGACATCATGGTTGTTTTGTAAGCGTTGTTGTCTTTTAGCATTACATAGAAACAACCTGAAATCTGCTTCCTTCCATGAACTCCAACAAATGTCCTTCCTCGGATCTTGCCAGGAGCAATCTGAGTGACCTCAATCAGCAAAAGACGTCATATCACCAACAAATACCACACATTGGGTCAAAGGTTTTTGACTCTTTAGGAAAAGCACAAATCGGCTTGCCATTTCAGATCCCTCACTGCAGGGTTTGACTCATTACACAATAAAAATATAATGCAGGTCTTAGTTTAAAGGGAACTAGATGTCCTGTTTGCTTTTGTGATCACATCAACTTCCAGTTAGGCTTTATCATCTCTGCTACATGATGCCACTTAAGATTTTAGGTCCCTTGTTGCATTTATGAAGGTCAAATTGCACAGTAGCTAATGTTTTAATAAGAGAAAGAATTGGTCTGGGTTGATCAAAGAAGCAGTCAAGAGGCCCATGATAATTAGAGGAGCTGCAGAGACCCAGAGCTCAGGTGTACCCCATAAAGCTGACCTTAATGAAAGAATGGCACAAGGATCAGAGCTCAAATGCATAGTACTTGTATTATTATTTAGTATTTACTGCTGTCCAGACTGTTGTTTCCGAGACTGATGTTGTGATATATTGTGCAGCCATAATCAAAGCATAATTCATTTTCAAAGAGCTTAGTCAACATTCAGCTCTTAAACTCCAAATCTATGAAAATTCAGTAGAAAACTGTCACAAACTAAAAACTCCATCACTAACTAATGACGGCATTCTGACTTAGATGAGTGAGTTTCAAGATGTTCAAATACACACTGCAGTTGAATGGTACCTGGGTTCACAATTCAGAGAGATTGCATTTGTCATGGTACCGGGTGGTGATGGTGGACCTAAATACAGAAGGGTAGAGACATCAAGTTAATGTTGATTTAATGAAAAAAAAAAAAAAATCATGGGACCACAGGGAACCAGAGGAGATTAAATATTGAAATCTAGAGAAAACTACAGCAGATCACTGATGGGGAAGAAACTGAAAAACAATGGAAGAACCCAACAAGGAGTGAGAGCAGGAGATGTATTTAAATACTGTGTGAGTGAACAATAGACCAGGGCTGAGCTAACAGGTTGCAGGTGTGAATGGGAGAGGGAGTGGCATCAAGAGGCGAGGGAATGCAAACAAGGAAACTAATGAAATTAAGCGTAACAAAGAACAACTACAAGGAAGAAGTAACTTAAACTAGAATAACTAGGAAGGACTGACCTAATGTAAAACAGAAACAAGGCTGATCTAATCAAAATAAGAAACTAAGGATCATCGAATAATAATCAAAACCCAAAACAACTCAAACAACCCAGGACCTGACAGTATGTTAGCTGATGCTTCAGTAATATCTACGGACATAAAGCACATACTGAGTGTATTTTCTGAATTACAGCACACATAAAAAGTCCTCCTTGTTAAATAAAATATGCTGTAAAGTACTATTGACAATAAAACAAACCAAAGCATAACATTTTCCTTGTGAGGAAGTTCAAATTTTCTATTTGCTTAATTTAAATTATTTTAATGTTTGATTCAATCTAAGTATTTAAAAGCTGGACGAGGTAGACAAAGACAGAGTTTCAGGTAAGAGCCACCTGTTGTCCAGCCTTTTCCACAAAAGACAAGCTTGGACATTTATTGAGACATTTCTGCTTGTAGATGTTAAAGTGGGGCAACACAGAGACCTAATTTCTACCTGACAGTGCTGTCTATTATGTGGGTCAGGCTCCCAGCCAATGTTCCAGGACGTTATCTTCCTAGACAGCGTCACAGGTCACAGTTTCTGAATAAATGACTATAATATGTGACTCTTGAGACAGTCAGATCAAACATATCCCTGTCTGCCTATTGTGGGACGACGGGGTTTACAATGCATCACCTAAATTAATCTGATGTTACCACCAAACTTCAAGCACAGCTATACTCTTACATCTAGATAAGCTTATTATGGAGACTGTGGTACTTGCAGCATCAGGATTTCAGTAGCCAATACTATATTTTCAACAGTTATTGCAATGTTTTCCTTTTAATGTGCTGTCAGAACACCCAACAGAAGCCTCCCTTCACCATTCTCCTCAACCCTGGGACTACTGCGGATCACTTCCGGCTTTAAGGAAACACACATTACGCAGTCCAGAAGAAGACCCAGCAGATAACATGCTTCCTGCAGCAACCATATAGAAGTACAACCACAGGAACTTCTGGTTTTATTCTACACATCACATCTTTGCAGATCCATCACTGTTTGGTTTGGTTCTGCCACAAAGCATGACAGGGCCAGACTGCAATGAACAATCGCATCTGCAAAAGGATCATCAGAGCTAACTTTCCCTTCATATAGAACTTGTACAGGGATCTACAGACATCTAGGTCTCTGCAGACAACACCTATTCTGGACACAAAATATTTAGATTTTTACCTCCAGGTCAACTTACAATCACACTATTTAACAAAAGGTGATAAGTCATGGCCACAGCCTGATATATGTTTAAAAAATGTATGTAAAAATCACATAACACAACATTTGTATCACAACCAAACTTTTGGCTATTACTGTTCAAGCTTCAGGTAAGATTATGACCTTGTTAATGATGAAGTCTGATCAATGTCTTTAAAAAAGTTATAGTTATTAGTCGGTTGTATTCTTGTCTGGACAGAGATGTTTTGTTTCAGAAGGAAATATATTTGTTTGTTGCACAGACACAAACTCTACTCAGGCTAAGCTATAACAGACTAAACGTGATGTGACATTCTTTGTTTTCTGGATGAAGCAACGTGAGCCACTGTCACGTGAAGGTTTTTCAAACGGAAAGCAACATCTTTTTGTGTTTTTGATTTAGTGCTGACGTTTGGCGTGACACTGACAGTTCTTGGGGCATTGTCAAATTGCTAGAAAATAAGTTGTTCAATAGCTTTTGTGGCAGTTCTCTGAATGAAAACACCTTAACGTCTGTCAATAATAGTGGGTCAGAGATATTGGTCAAAGAAGGTGAGAGCTGGCGCACAGCAGGGAACCAGACCAAAGATGGACCAGGAGAATAAATGAGTGAAAGACAGGATCGGCAGATAGAACATTTTCCTGCAAATATCAGCCTTCTTTCCACTGACATCTGTATATAGAGAAAAACCCAGCCTTTATAGAAGAGCAGCAAGACCAAAAAAAAAAAAAAAAAAAAACATTGTTGAAAGAAAGCAATGAGACATGGGACTCAGTAAACATGGAAAGTGACTCAAATGAGAAGCTGCTGAGAAATGCTCCAGACTGAGTCACTGATTTGCTTATTTAGATTTGATTGTAGAGGCATCAAATCTGAAGCAGCGATGAGGTTTCTGCTAATTACATAAACCCTAATATCTCTTCAGTTCTTATCGCTGACGGGGCAAGGAAAATGATTTAGAAATCCTGGTACAGTAGTTGGTTAAATAGGATTTTTAGAAGCAAGTCCAGACACTAAGACTACAGACGCGTAAATGTGACTGATCGGTTTTCTACTTTATATAAATTTGCTAAATTTATTTTGAGAAAAGTGATTAATTTAATCCAAATTTAAAATACCAAATAATGTTGATTATCATAGGAAAATAGATAGTTTACTTCAAGGGACATTTTTACCCTGTCCTGAATTAGAGAGAAATCGAATTGAACAAACCTCTTGATGTCTCTTTTACATTACAAACAAAAGGATAATAGAAGATAAAACAAAAAGACCAGCTTTTGGTATTTTTGTTTTAGAAAAACAATATATGGTTAAACAGTTAATATTATTGAATTATTTTATGAAATTCAAAGGAGGCCTGCATGAGTAATTATTTCAAAATATTTCTCCTATATTTGCAAATTTTATATAGTTCTTTTATATGTAAAACTTCAGTTCTAAGCATTGCAATGTGAATTTTTTTTTTTTTTACTTTGCATGAGCACTAAACAATTTAAAAAACAAGAGTGGATGCCTAAAGGAGAATGTGAAATAAATATTTCAATGCAAGTATACAGTAGTTTGGATGCTATAAAATAAAGTGATTATCAGTGAGCTTGTAATCCATTCCCACTGTGCTGAAAGAAAGTTTTCCTGTGTGTTTCTTTGCTAAAAGTGAGTCAAGTCAGACAGTGACAGCTATGGAGCATTGATATTTCTTAGAATCTGAACATCAGTACAGCAAGAAAACTGAAAATGGGTCAGTGTCTGCAGTCACGCTTCTGGCTCTGATGCCGTCTGTCATGTGTGCTGGCTGGTAGAGGATTGTGTTCAGCAGCAGCTGAAGTTCAAATTATGAGAGCACTGACCAACAATGGCCTTCAATGCCGCTGCTGTTAACACTAATTGGTCAACCTTATTTTAGTTTGGAGCCCATCTCACCTGCATGTTAATTCCGACAAGAAGGTCCACCTGAAATTAAGGATGTTTTTCTTCCGCAGGGCTCTGAAGTCTATTAGCCGCAAACACAGAACTGAAGTGAGACATAAAAACACAAAATTAGCACTCAGGTTGTTGGAAAAGAAAATACAGGAGAAAACTGGAGAAACTGAATTAAAGTTTTGCCCGAATGAAGCAAAAATAAAACATGAGTCATCATAATCTGAATAGAAAATGTATATTTATTAATGTAAACGCTCCAAAATCAATAAATGTTAAGTTATTGATAATTCATATGGCTTTAAACACAACATTCATTTAAATTACACAATTGATAAAAAGACAGATCAGTAATGTATCATTTGTCAGGCGATATTCATGGTTACATCCGTGAATCTGTTCATATGAATGAGGACAGAACTTTTGCCGTCATTTAAAGATCACTAGTGTTTAAAAATTAAATCGGGAAAATATCACGGAAAGCAGCTCCTTGCAACACAGTTACTCACCTATAATCTGTGACATTGTAAAATAAAAAAATCAGAACAAATCTAAACGTGACTTCTCAATAAGTACTGAGGCTCTGTGTTTTTGGGTTTTATTTCTTAAATTAATTAAATAAAACATAACCTCTACAACATTTCGGCTGCTTGTTGTCCTCCAGCAGCCCAGAGCCCAGTATCTGCTGAAAGCTCTTCTTTCTTCTGGTTTGGCGCCACATTGATCAGGCTTCCAACACTTTTTTCTTTGCAAAATCTCTCTTTCCTAGACTTAACTTGGTGGTATTTTGGCCATTTGAGTACAAATATTAATACTGAACCTGCTAAAATCATAGCCAGGTCTTAAATTCTAGAGGTTCCAACAAATAATGAAACAACACAATGAAAGAAAAAATATATAAATAACTAAACTAATGGTAAATCTTAGGTTTGTCAATATGGGGATGAAATATCCTGGATTAAATACACAAAGAGAACAATTTTAAGCCTTTAAACATTTAAACATGTAAGTCCATACATTCATGAGAGGCTAGGGGGTTTAAATGTATCATCTAGTCAGCTGACTTCATGTTAAATTATCCATCCATCTATATTTCAGGCTATATTTATCCTCACAGGGTCACAGGGGAACTGGTGTCTGCCTTCAGGGTCAGTGTACACCATCAACAGGTTGCCAGTCCACCAGAGGACAATAATGAGAAACAGAGGACAGATGAACAATGTTAAAGCTAAAGGCTAATTAACCTAATACGCGTGTTTTTGCACTGTGGCAGAAAGTTGGATGACCTTCTTTCCGCAAAGCCACAGTGGAAATAAATACAGCCATTGAGAATAGTGACGGAAAGAGGCACATGAAGAACATCAGCTTATTGATGCTTGCTTTCTTTCAAACTGTTGTAACATTTTGATGCTTTGGCTTCATCAGTGGTGTCCTGCATGCCCACTCGCCATTTGGGGTAAAATTCATAATGTTTTTGTGCTTTAAAAATGCTCTTGACCAAAAAAAAATTATAAATGTTTCATCGCAGCATTTCATGAAAAAAAACAAAAAAACACAACAGAAGTTACAATAACCAACAGTACTTTAGAGATTAATAATGGGAGATATGGTTCCACAGTTCTCTCTAACACCACTGACCACCAGGTTTAATTTCACTGAAATGGGAATGGAATGTAATGTATTATCACGGCATTAGGCACTGCATGAGTCAATCCCATCAATGCAAAAGCATGCTTTCGCTGCACTGCTGTTGTCAAAGACAGAAGCTTTAGACTGAATATAAAATAAAGCAGTAAAATCAGTCATTTGGTTGGCAGCCTTTCATATCCTCTTGGCCAGCAGAGAGGCAGGCTCCATGACTGGCAAGGAAAGTCATTGTCTCTGGAAAACAAGTCCTACATCCCACATTAGCAGGAAAAATATTTCCCTCTGCTACGCAATGAATGTCTTTTTCAGTTCAATCATCTGGAATAGGGGAATTACAGTTCCCATGATAGATATAAACGGGCCCATCACAACCGTAATACAACTGGAACACATCTCCGTAGCCGTGGTCCCTCCACCAGGTGCACAACTGTCGGTTCCAGCCGCAGGCCAGAGAGTAAAAGAGTTCAGGATGCTCCATCCCGATCATTGTGAAGAAGTCCTGGTCCCCCAGGTGGCCCTTGAAGCGATACTGTTCTGCTAGTTTGGCCACGTTACTGGGTTTCAGTAGCTGGTTGTAGAGAGTCGAAGCCCTCATGGCGCTCAGGTCCAACAGCATCACACCGCTGTTGAAGCCTGGAAGGCCCTCGGGAGGAGGTTCTCCTACCCTGGTCTTGGGGACCTCCTTACGATACAGCCAGAAGGTGTGTCTAAGAAAAGAAGTGTTAGGTTGTTGATTAGTTGTCAAAACTCAAAGTCATACTGTGCTCAACAAGGTAGTCTAATTTATGGGATCGTTTGGTAGATCTGGTTCTCTTCCTCTGCATTTTTCTGTGCCCAATCTCTTTTACAGACAGACCCCTTCTTGCACCAGCACAACTTCAGTGCCTCCACTTAAACCTTCCACTTATACATAAACACACATGTGGACTCACTCATGCATTTATCTATGAGCATATGAATTACTCCACTTGTCATGGTAATTAATCTCTTTTAAACCAGAACCACCTTCATTGTATCAGTAGCTTAAAATTTTTGCATGAAGTCAGCTAAATATATATTTGCTTTGTGACAATTTGTTCTAACAATAACTTGATTTAAATTGAATAATCCACTGTCTCTTTTCCACCAAACTGGTTCAGCACCAGTATTTTGTTACCGTCACAGCAAGCTATGTTCCCAAAAAACTGGATCTTTCCAAACTCCAACTTAAAGCAAAGTCAGAGGTAAAGCCACTTTCATCAGCAGCTAGAGGTGAACTCAACAACCAACCAATAAATAATCTGGTTAGGATTATGAAATGTTCGCTAGCATCACCTGTAGTTGAACTGTCTTCATGCACAACGATCCTTACATCGTTAACTGGAGAAGTCAATGATCAGGACGTAATGATGACTTGTCTTACAGATTATGGAAAAGGAATCCAGTTCTTTTACAGAACCACTTAGGAACTGGTTCTATTATCAGTGTTGGTTAAGCACTGGAATCCTATGTGCTTTGCAGAATCATTTAACACAGTAAAAGAAAAAAAAAAAGGAAGGAAAAAAATATTTAGTGTGCTTTAAAAATGAGTCCTGTAGCTGTACAATCCATCGTCAAAGACCACAGTCACAGAAATGCTAAAAATCTCTTATTTTCTAAGCTTTAACACTGATGAGCGAAATGAAACCTTTAAAGATTGTCTAAATCTTATTCTCTGTAACTCACACACACATTTAATATAGCAAACAACACAGGGTGCAGAAAGCTGTGCATCAGCAGATAGAGCAGCCTGCCTACACTCATATTTGTGTTCAAAGTGTTTCTGAAGTTCTGGTCTTTCCCAAAAAAGAGAAGAGGGGCTAAAAAAACATTTTCTGGTGGAATGTGAAAATGCTGCCTCAAATAAAGTAAACATAATAAAGTTATTTTGGTTTGACTTTTTACTGTTGACATTGCAAAATATTTCCAGACTGCAAAGAAAACTTGATGAGAATATTTTAAGTGTTTCTGTAAAACAAAACTTTTTCTAAAATTAATCAACTAAAAAGTGCATAACATATACTATTTATCCTATCAATAGAAATAACACAAACCTTCATATTTTTGAACATGATGTTATTTTCTAAATATTTTCTCTGGGTTGTGCTGGTTTATGCTTTCAGGGAGTCTGAGGAAAAAATCAATTGCATATCTGTAATTCAAATTTTTTCTCTGTGGATGGTTCTGATCCAGAGAACAGAGAGCTCTCGTCCGCACCGTTAAAAACGTTTATTGTTGAAATGTTCCATCTGTACTGAGTGATGAATTGGAAAGTTAACCTTGCATGCTTGCTTGTGAACATGAACACTTATGCCAGAACATTTGGACTATTCTTAGTTCCTGCTGAGCTCTACAGTAAATAAAATATGAATGGAGCTCAAGAACATTTTACTTTTATAACAGCAACTAGAAACACTCTTAACCTTCACACTGCCTGTTTCAAAACTATATACAGATGCAAGGATTTTTGAGAGGTTTTGGATTGTACAATGTATCCTGTGTGTGAAACACTATCATATTTAGTGACCTACATTCAGCTCTTGTTGCTTGTTCCTTTAATTATGTGTAGTTTGTTGGTATCTGAGGCTTTGTGGAGATGAGTTCATAATCTCCACAAATGTGGAGATCCTTCATAATGTGGAGATTCATTATGAAGATGAGTCTACGTGCCCCAAAACACATACTGGGTGAGGGAGGCCGGCAAGGAGCATTTACACACACTGTCCCATGAGGCTGTTTTAATCGCTGGAGTTTACTGTGTGGACCAAAGGGGAACGGCATCAGTGTCAAGACGGCTAAAATAAACAACAGACACCACAATGGTTATTAGATGAGCACAGCTAAAGGAACACAGCTTTTATGCAGCAAACTGCACAAATGTTTTCAAGAGTTCATGTGAAACAAACATAGGGGCTCCGCAGCCACAGATGACTACACTGCAACAGTTAGCATTAAGAATGCGAAAAATGCTCACCTTTATTTATGTGTTAAAGTGGCTAAGTTTTATAAAATATGTGACACAGAAAATTAGCTTATTGTTCATCTTTTCTTTCTGTGTTCAATAAGTGAATATACAGTATATGCACATTTATAGAATAAATAAAACAAAGACAATATATTTTATACATTTCTCTTGTTGATTTTGTAAATTTTTCTGCTACACAATGTCCTTCCACTCAACATTCCATTAATAATCACTCTGAAGTTTGTTTTAAAACACTTTTTCTACACTCTATAAACTTGTTTTACTTTAGCTTCTCCTCGTTTTCCAATATGTGTTTCCTACAGTAGCGTTTTAATTAGAAAGAGATGATTTTTTTTTTTTTTGGATTAAATAATACTGCTATCATCAGTCTCAAATAGTTGATGTGCTAAATTTGTACGTCTAAAAAGCTGCAACATATTCTTGTTTTGGTAAATCTGACTTATGTAATTTGCTGAATTTCAGGGGGGAGGTTTATCTCAAGACATGGATTCTACTATCTTGGTGAAATGGTTGCAGAAAAAGGGGAAATGTCAGACTGCAAAGGCTGTACATGAGTAACTTTAGCCAATGTTTTCCTCTGGGAATTGTTTTATTAGGATGTGAAGCAAAAACAACGGTCACTATAGTCTTGTAGAGCTTTACTCGTTTAAGTGAGTGATACAGAGAGCATCTATGCTCTCCAACATAAGGACAGTTTTTATTTTCTGTAGTTTGTACCAGTACACCCAGTACGCCAGTAAGACTTCACACAGTTCCAGCTTAGATTGCAGTCAATTCACACCTTCATCCTCTAGTCAGTTTTTGCTGCCAATCTTCCCAGTGAAGTTTCTCTGACTTGTGAAAGAGTGGAAGGAATTAGCGGGGACAAGGACACTCTGCGCTGCTATCTCCTCCTGATGTGTCCTTCATTCACTCGGGACAACAAGCAGCCTGCTCTCTCTGATGGCTCTATAAAACCCACAGGCAGACATCAAGCTGCATCTTCAGCTGGTAACACTAATGGATTGCTTGGGCAAGGTGCACTGGCTGCACAATAATAAGAAAATTCCACATATGTTGGGGAAAAAAAATTAAACATTACAGCTTGAAAATATTAAATAGTAGAAGTTGTGTTCATGCCTTGTAATGATGTGTAAAAAGGATGTCGACATGTATTCAGTAAGGTACAATTTTTCAATATTACTGAAAAGTTAATTTATTTCAGTAACTCAATTCACTACAAGAAACACATTAATTATAGTCAAGACTGATGCCTTCAAGCTTTTATTTCTGTTAATTATGATGATTTTTCTCTTACAGACAAAATAAATCAGCAATATAGATCAGGATACTAGAACAAATCAATCAAATGAAATACAAAAAAATAATAATAATAATTAAGCAATTTGGGTGAAATGAAAATTCTCCCAAAAGCTGGAAGATCTCCTTGACATCACCTTAATCTTTAGGCTCCATGAATCTGTTACATTCAAGCTGGGAGTGTAGCTTCCTCGCAGAAAATATTGGTAAAACTTTGATTAATAAATCTGTATATCTGTCTATATGTCTATATATATATATATAGGTATAGATTGTGTTCGTTATAGGAACAGCATCACAGCTACTTCACAATGTGCTTTTGTTTTACATGTAGACCCATCTAAGCTACTAGTATGCAGTATTTTTCATGCTATAAACTACATTCTTTGAAGATCTGACCTCCATTATTCTCACCATTTTGTTTGGTGGTTAGATCAGTTGTATTCTTGGATGTCGCAGCTAAAGTCGGTTTTCAAGTTTATTAGTTTTTCTTATTATTTCTTATGCCCTGAATGTACAGTAAATTTGGGCAAGTCGCTATATTTATTTTAGTCATATTTTGACATGGGAATCAACCCACATCTGCCTTTCATGGCCTCTTCTCTCATCCGTCCTATTATTTATAGCAGCTCAGAATTTTTTTTTTTATCTCTGTGACACATATAGACTACTTTTTCTTATAGTTATATTATTTTTTTGTACTGAATAAATGTGTGCAACTTTTTTCAGAGATGGATTTAGCTTGTTACGTAGTTTTAAGAGTAATTTATTTCAAGGCTTGTTACACATTTTGAACCAGGGGTGCATTTATTTGGGGTGGGTGTTGTAAAATATAATACACAATAGAGGTAGTGGGTGAAATGGACATGACATAATTATATATCAGTGTGCCCTACTGGTTACACTTTCATGATTTCACAAAAACAAATTTAATATTGAGAACTTGACACAGTGGGGACTCATCACAAAAGCATAGAAAGAGCATTTCCCTTCCTGCTCAGTGAAAGCCCAGAACACTCTCAAAGAATTCTGCATTTTAATGGGATCTTCTCGCAGAAATAAAGAGTGTGTTTGTGCTCTTGTTCATGGGACATTCAAGGAAATGGGTCTCATCCTCTGGTTAGAAAAAAATGACTCAGCTGCAGGGAAGTGAGAGGTATTTTGTAAAAAAAAAAAAAAAAAAAAAAAACTTTTCAGTGGCAGGATGTGCTGTGAATGTGGCTGGTGGGAGGATGTGTTGTTCTGAATGATGTACCCTCCGTTCACACAAAAACAGAGTGGGAGTTGAGAGTCCCCTCTGTCTACAAAGGAGAACACTACAATAGGAAGGATACAAGCTGCGCTTCACTAAAAGCAGGCTTTTAAAATGACAATATTTTAAAGCCTCCTGACTAATACTGCAAACAAGCAGAAAATCCATTTAAAGTATTGGAATGGTTACTGTCATTTGTCATGGCTGTACAAGGTGTCACTTTTTCCTGGGTGGCAATTCAAATTTCCCAGGGCTTTTAGGACATAAAAGCCAAAAAAGACAGATTTTTCAATTTGATCTAAAATGTAAAGGAAGAATGAATTGATTCACTTCTGACAGTACTATGGTATTGAATGACTTGGTGAGGTAAGAAAAACACCCTAAATTATCATAAAAATCTCAAAAGTTAAAATTTGTGACAAAAAAATTACCATGAATTTGTGCCTTTAATCATGAAATGTTGTCACTTTACTAATTAACAACTTTTAAATCACAGAAAATATTTTTTTTTTCTTGTAAATGTATTAAATTAATGTAAGACCGTGTCAACACAGAAATGATTTTAGGTTTCTGTGTTGAACCTAAATAATTTTTGGTGTTTAGGATTTGTGTCCACATGAATCAGGCATTTAAGAGACGAAAAACTCTTATTTTCCAGAGCTCTAGAGGAGATAAATTTCAAAACACTGAGCTTCATTGGTCTCTAACCTAAACCTTCTAGTAGAATTGATGGGAGTATTGAGAAGAGGAAGATGAGCTGAAGGCCACCATTAAAGTAACCACGGGCTTCCCTAAGACCTCAGCAGAGCCACAAGCTGTTCACTTTAATCATGCAGTAATTTGTGTATAAGAAATCTCACCCAATTACTCAGTGCAGAAACTATATTTCTATATTTCTGTTTTTAAAAATTCTTATTTGAGGGGAGTTTACATCTTGAAATTAAAAAAAAAAATAAATTAAGTAATGATAATAGGAACAGCAGAATTCTTGAAAAAAAAAAAAATCAATGTGAATAAAACTAGAGAAATAAAGTGACTTTTCAATCATTTCGGAGACCTTGTGTGGGAGCTTTGAACCAGCGGAGCGGTGTGAGCCAAGAGGCCCAGCACTCCGCTATGATGCTGGCCGACTCAAATTAAGTGTGTCCGGCCTCACAAGAACAACATTAGACGGGCTTTCTCAGGGTTGGCAAAGCCCCCAGCCAACACAGTGGCAGAGCAGAGATAGAGATCTGTTTGGAGAGGCAGGAGCCAACTGGAGCCTGGCAGGAAAACTACAGTTCAGCTTCTGCAGCAGCCAGGCACCAAAAAACATGCACTGTAATTACTCATGCAGGTCAATTCTAATAAAAAACCCAACACATTTAATGATGAAAGCTGCAAGTACTTTACAAGATGTGAGTGTAACTGCTTACTGAATGTGGTGGCTGTGACGTTAAGCTAAACGTGGATGCAATATTGTTTGAATGACATTGAATAAAATCAAAAACTGGTAAACAGAAACAATAAACAGCTGACAGCAGGCCAGTCCTGCCTTCTTACTCGAACCAGACATTCACAGGTTCATTCATCCATGGTCCAAAAGACCCCAGAGAGAATCACCTGCCTCTGTTTGTCCCTGTAAGCAGCTGCTGCACAAAATATGCCACCTGATCCTGCATCATGTACTTTTAACCCTCCCAACACACACACAGTGACTTCCTGTTTTGATGTTGCAACTGGGTGGAAACAGTGAGGCAGTGAACAGACCAGGAGGGTTTGATTTGCTATCTTGGAGAGGAATGGAAAAAAATCAGCTTAGGAACAAAGAGATTGAAAGTTGGTGCCCCTTGTTTATGACTGCGCACACACACAAAAACAGTTAGATTTACCGGTATTTATTCATTGCGTGAACATTAGAAGCAACATTTCTTAAACTAAAAGTGTCACCAAGAAGATAATGGGTAAAAGAGCAAAAAAAAATAACTGCTAAACATAAATATTCTATGTGGAAATAAGTTTTTCTGACCATGATTTAATTTTTCGACTGACCAGTTTTACTCGAGATGAGTGTGTTTACCTGTAGACTGGCTGCATCTCTCTGGTGATTCCTATGACTGCTCCTGGAGGAAATTTGTCAAATTCCTGGAAAAGGTCCCTGATGTTGGTCTTGTATTTTAGGTCGAGGTCGAGTTGCACTATTCGTGTCAGACCTAAGGGAGAACAACATAATACTGATGACTAAAAGACCAAACAATAAAACAAACAAAACAAAAGTCTAAACATCTCCAGAAATTATTTTCTAACCGCTTCATGCATCAACCATAACGGTTTACCTTACTTGAATCAGTTGCAGAATTAACCACGCTCAATAAAAGATGAAGATTGCTTTTTAAAGAGGAAAAAGTAAAATCTTTGCAACTTTTTAAGTGACTCAAAAAAAGAAATGCACCAGATATTTTGTTCCAGGAATGAAATCACAGTAAAGCCGTAAGCCCGGAGCAGAAGACAGGCCTAGAAATGTATTTTGCTGCTTAAAGAACAACATCCTAACAACTGTAACCAGGATATTCAGACCATCATCTGTTCATTGTTTCTGCTTCCTATATTTTGCTGGTAGCTATGGTGATGAAAGCAGAGGAAATAGTCATGACTGGTGCACAGTGGGCACAACATGAACCAGGAGACACTGTCAGAAATGAAAAATGATGGCTTGTAGTTTGAGGCTAAAAATATGGATGCGCTGGTTTAAAAGCTGGGCGTCTTACAGCAGCTGCAACTAATCCAACTAATCAGTGATGCCAACTACATAAAATCTGTCAGCACCTGTTTGCAAACAGATGACTTTTTTTTCCCCTCCAGGGGGTCTTTGTGGGCTCTAGTGTCCCTTATATGAAAGTAGGCTGACAGGAAAGGGGCAAGGAGAGGGGGGAAGACATACAGCAAATATCGTCGGGTCTGGGAATCGAACCCGCGACGGCTGTGTCGAGGACTCAAGGCCTCCAAGAATGGGTCGCGCTATCCCTTACACCACCACAGCACGCCCCAACAGATGACTTTTTAAAACAAATATTTTTTTATTTTTTACAACCTTTTAACAAAAGTTGTTACTGTTTTCCTCCAAATTCCTGTGTGAGATGAAGCCACTGGTTGCAACCTTTGCAACATCAGGTATCTTTCAAACAATTCCCAGTTTCTTTCTCCCTGCAGAATAAAAACCTCCACACAGAATGATGCTGCCACCACCATGTTCTCCTATGAGAATGGTGTAGTCAGGCTGATGAGCATTGCTAGCATTCCCCAAAACAGAGTCTTGCATAAAGGGATGTTCATGGCAGTTGGTTTTGTTCTGCATTTTTTTTTTTAGATATATTTTTGTATCAGTAATACTGAAATGCCACTAAACTTTTACTGAGCCAAACTTGAACAAATATACAGTATCTACCATTTCTGTTCATTTCAAGAAGGTTAAGGACAAGTGTCTGATTTATATTTCTTTTCTGCATCTGTTCAAAAAGAAACATCTAATATTTAATTTGTTAGCAATTAAAATAAACAAAGCTAGATGAAAAAAACAACAACTTTAAAACACAAAACAAAATATTCCCATGTAACTGTACGTAAGTCAAGTTTAGACTGGTTTCTGTTCAAGTATGAGGGGAAAATGACGATGTCAGCAATGTCACAGTGGCCTGTTTTCATGTGCTCTCCAAACGCGGAGGCTGCTAACGACAATGCCTTATTCACTGTGGAAACATGGGAGAGTAATCTCTGCGTGGTCAGTGCTGTTTGTTTGCACTAACGGGGCTTAACTGCTGGAAGTTTAACAGGAAGGGGGCCTTCGGTTGTTACAATACTGGGATATGGAGGGTTTTATGTCGGACCAATGACTCGACACAAAATGATGTCAAGGTCAGGATAGGGATGGATGATTGGGATTGGATAGCAAGAGGAGATTAATAGGATTTTCTTCTTTTACATAATTTGAACTGGGTGAAGTGAAAACTATATCATTTACAGACAAATGATAGATGGACTCAACTTAGGAAGGCTATTTAATCTTAATTGCAAACTGTATGTGTTTATTTAACAGAATTGACTTATTTACTGCCTTGACTGTGTTTTTCTATCAGCAAATGGCCGTTTTGAGTCTGAATACTCCAGTTAGAAATTAATCGATTATTAAATTAGTTGACAATTATTTCAATGATCGTCATTGTTCCGTCCTGTACCTCCTAAATCGAGCTGATTCACACATGGCCAAGGGAAATGGCATGTTCAATATTCTGTTCCTGGACTTCTCTACTGCCTTTAACACAGTCAAGGCCTGTCTGCTCCAAGACAAACTGACCAGGATGCGAGTGGGCCGCTGCCTGGTTGCTTGGATCTCCAACTACCTAACAAACAGATCACAGTATGTTCAGCTGAAGGACATCACATGTGACACTGTGATCAGCAGCACCACAGGAAACTGTGCCGTCCCATCTCCTGTTCAACCTGCACACCTCAGATTTCTGACATGACTCTGAATCATGTCACGTTCAGAAGTTTGTCCACTATGGGGTGAATTAGGGTCGATCAGGAAGAGGAGATGAGGACTCTGGTATCACCTGGTGCCAAACAAACAACATTATTGACTTTGTAATAGACCACATGCCGTGCCATAATTTTTAAACTATTTATCAATCGCTACTGTTACATTTCACATTTTTCTTTTTTCATATTTTTTATGTTGTTTTTACTCATCTTCCTTGTTACGTTTTTCTTTTTTGTAGATTTATTGCTAAAGATGTTTTTTTCTGTCAGTGTACTGCAGCTGGAACCGTAACTTCCCAGAGGAAACTTCCTTAGTGATGACAGAGTCATATCTAATTTAATCTAAATAAACTCCAACAAAACCAAATGCTAAGTGTATTTAATTTTGTTTTAAGACCAGTTTTTCTGTGAAGGTCTCAAAGATTTGTAAGGGAACATTAGTGAACAAATAGCATCATGGAGACCAAAGAACACAGCAGACTGGCTAAGAAAGTTGTGGAGAAATTTAAAACAAAACAATATCTAAAACATTGTCGATGTCATGAAGCACTGTTCAATCTATCACCTGATAATAGAAGGTGTATGGCACAACTGCAATTCAATGAAACCTTGATTTCTGAGCTGAGGCAAGGAAAACATTCATCAAATAAAAAGCCAAGACACACTGGAGGACATGCAGAGATTCAACAACTCAGCTTGGACAAGCAGCTAGCGGGACTACACTGAAATTAAAGTTTCTAAACAACATGGAAAAAGCCATGTTTAAAGGAATACTAATACATCATCCCTCTGGTGAAACATGGTGGTGGCAGCATCATTATGTGGGGGTGCTTGTTGTCAGCAGAGATAGGAGAGCTAGTATGGGATGATGGGAGGACGGACCGTATTGGTTGATCATATAAAATTTGATTACAATTTTCTGAAATCTGAGTATGTCAAGTGCAAAAATAAGAAAAAAAGTTTAAAGGGACATGAATATTTTTTCAAAGCATTCTAAAATATTACCAATAGTAAGTGGATCAGACATTTAAATTATATATAATCACATTGATCATAAAACAAACAGGAGTTTTAGTTGAAGACCATTAAAGACATGATCTGAAATGAGGCCTGGGTGAAATGAGAACTGAAGACCACTTTGCAGAAATACAAACTACTGGTATGAAGAAAGTCTTACGCAGACCCTAAAGGAGGAATAAAGCTTTCAGATCCCTCACTTCTGTTTCATTAAACTTCAACTCAGACCAAGGCTTTACAACAACAGCAACAGTGTTATCTAACAGCACATTTTTCAGGAAGTAGGTCACCTTTATTAAGCCCTTAAACTCTTCTTGATGTGAGCACTTACGGTCAATTTGTGAGGCACATTGTTTTCTGCCTTCACCAGCACTGAAAAACAGCTTGTTTATTGTTTATTTTCAGCTTCATTAAGCTCAAGTGCATCCAATTGTAGGTGTGTTTCCTGTTTCAAAACTGCTTGGTGTAAACATCAAGATTCACAAGCACATGTCACAGCATGAAGACTCTGAAATCTGCACTTAGTGTATTTGCTATCCAAACCATATGTTTAAAATCCTTTCGTAAAAAGTCCATATTCTTTGTTTCTCCTTCACTAATTGCAAAAACACACTGAAAAGTGATCACTGGTTTGATTAGAAAACATGTTGAGGTAAAATGTAAAAACCCTTTGTAGCTTTATTTTTGGGTGATGGTTTATACGAAAGTTAAAGGAAAAGTTTAAATGTCACCGTCGGACTTAGAGTAGTCTAACTATTGTTGCTGTAAAAGCACAACCCTCTTCAATCAAAGGATAATTCCACATCTTTGACTTTTATGTGAGATGTACAAGACAGAAACATTTACTCTCAAATATAAATAAGGAAAGGCTGGGCAAAGTGTGCCAGTGAGAACACAGATACAGATCAGGGCTTCAGGAATAATGTTTTTGGACAAATTACACGACATTTTTGGCATAAACCAAACAGCATTTCTGGAAAACAACCTTAAAGCATGGAGGTGGAGGTGTCATGGTTTGGAGATGATTTGCTGCAGATGATTAGCATATTGACAGAGATGTTTATTATTACTGTTGCAACTATTGTGTTCCCTGTTGGTTCCGTGAGCGCATCAGTAAATGCACAGCAGCAGTACAGCTGCACTACTGAAGGTGTCTGTAATTTGAAAAAGTAATTTGAAATGTTTTGCACCATGAGCAAGTTTTATTTTCTGTGCAGAATCTGTTTTTGTAATGTTTTGCATTCATGTAGTTTAGTCATTCCTTTTCTCTCCATTACCATAAATACCACATTATGAAATATTTAAATCTATATCCCACATCCCTCGCAGCTGTTTTCTTTTAGCCATCTCCTGACTTTTGAAGTTAAGAGCAAATCTGCCTCACTTGAGGCAATGCAAGACAAATTTAATTGTACAGCCAGATTTCTAGTAGAGGTGAGTTAGTAGTCGCACATTAATAGACTGGAAAATATAGTCTCCTGCTGCAGCAGGACCTCAAGTCCCTGCATGTTCACTCTAAAGGGGATACAATTAAATACAACAAATTTCCACTAATGCAAACAGTTTTCTCTTGGACACCTTCTCGATAATTATAACAGTTTTTCATTGTGGAATTAACACAATGTTCTCCAGGGGTAGATGGTGTAAAACAGCATCACAATCCCTAACTACTTACCTATATATATGTCTGGTTTCACTGCATTTTTTAACTTAAAAGAGCATCTGACAAAATACTCAATCTTATGTGATTTTCTCCACTTAAAATCAAGCCATACTTTCCTCTGAAAAGTTAGAGCATTTATGTGCCTGTTTATTAAATGCTAAATATGTTTTTTGTACAAAAACAATTCATCAATTCCAATAAAACAGACTGTTCAGTAAAAACAAGACAAAGCTCAGCTAAATTTGAGCCTGCAAATGTCTTCTTCAATAAATGACATCTTTCTCTCCTGGAGACAGATAGAGAAATACAAGTTTGAGGCTCCTCCAACAGCTGTAATTTGTGCACATCACTTTTGTTCACACTCTGTCATTAATCGCAAACAATGTTCCCCGTCTGCTGCGTGACTCGCCGAATGACAAGACATTATAAAAAAACAAGTCAAAGAAAGGCTGCGGAGAAAATAACACAGAACATTCGTGCGTGACACACCCCCACCCACCTGTTTCTCCTGAGACACACAACACATTATGCCCTTTCTGGTAAAAGCATTCTTTAAATAGAAATGTGGAAAACACACACACTCACAGCAGCACGCTGGTGGAGCATGTGGATAATCAATAATCATTTCAGGGCAAAACGTGAGGGACCAATCACACAACACCACTCGAACTCTTTGTCACATGTGGCAGTGAATCCTCCTTAAAGATGGTGTCAAAGGACAACCTGAACCACTCTGAGCTCCACAGCTTACAACTCTGTTCTTTCACAACTTGCCAATACAGATAAGAAGAGCTCATTATGGTGAGATGGGCGAAAAATTAAAGAAGCCCAAAAGCGGAGCCAGGAGACTGTCAGTGATTTAAACACTGACAGAAGAAGCTTTATTGCTTTGGGGGCGGGAGGAAAAAGTAATTTGAAATCTAATTTGACAAAGCTTCAACACCTGCTGCAGAGTGAATTTCTTTAGCTCTACTAATGGAAAAAAATAGGACCTTGTATTAAATATTTTTATTGACAAACTTTCACATATTTTAGTTTTTTGGTAATTGCACTTCTTCCCCAAGGATCTCTCTCTAATGAAAATAATGAACACCTTAATGCCAAAGTAGTCAGCTACTCTTCGGTGAAACAAGATAAGCATATTTACAGTATATTAAATTTACTTTTAAAATAATAAATGAAAATCTTCCTCTGAATTTTGTATATTTACACTTACTCTTAATGTTTCTCAGTATGTCGAGCATTGCTGGAGTCTTAACCTTATCCAATCTTTAACAGTTGTTAAAAATTGCAGTTCTCTTTAGCAGCAATCTTAAAATGACCTGTTCAGCTGTTTTTTTGTTTTGCATTTCTTGCAGCCTTCTACCTGAAGGTATAAATATTGTTTTTTCCGCACTGAATTTAAGAATTACCTCATGGTTTGTTGTGCCCCCTGAGTTGGGATGGTGTTTTTCTACCCGACAGCTTTCACATGTGTGCCTCTGAATGCTATCGACTAAAACCTCAAAGCCTAATAGTCTGGTTCATCTTTGCAGTGATGCCCCATGCTGCATGCCTACTGAAGTGAGCCAAAACAGTGCACAACAGAGGACAGATCACTGCCGGCGCCAGCCCAGGGGGCTCTAAAGTGGGCAGCAGCGACAGAGCACATCCTTCCTTCCTCACTCTACAGGGCCTCTGCAGCTCGCCACGTGTCTCTTAGATACCTGCCCATGCTGCTTTATCCAGCTGTGCACCACCTAAGTTAGATAAGTAAGCATGTGACTCAATGCAAAGAACTCTGGGAATTACTACACAACATAGTAAGGTGGAATTGTTCTGAGCTAAATTTCACTTATACAAAAGTGATGAGAATATTGCTCGTCTTACTCTCAGGCATGATGTGATGCATGGCTACAGACAGGAAGAAGATAGATTCGCTGTAGTACGCTCCAGATCCTGCACTGAAATGTTTCTGCATGGCCTCCACGATGGGGAAGAGCTTCTGTGTGAGTTCCACCACATCATGGAAGATGATCTGGGCAGAGATATGAAAATATCAATAACAATTTACTGTAGGAAGATAAGATACACAAGTAGACAAACAGCATTTTTTCTGTCCCCATCCCTTTGAATTTAATTCAGCAAGTGGGTTAAATGATCCACTAAGAAATGGGTCAATTGTACTAAAACCAATAAGATAATGACATTATACAATTTTATTATTCCATTATGTTTGTCATGACTGGCTGGAGAGTCTTTTTAATTGTGTATTTCAAAAGTATTAACTATTTAAGGAGAAAACAGAATCAGCATTATGTGTGCAAGACATAAATGTTTGTGTTGCTGGATGGTACCAACAATTAGGCCTTACATGAAATACACTTCCTTAAGTACTCTTTACACTTGTTTATATGCAAAAGAATTTTACCCAAAGCGCACTTTGGGTAAATGTTTTACATAATTCATCTATTAACTTCAATGTCTTATGATATGTAGTCCCAATCATATATTTAAGACAAATAATTGGAACCATACTGGAATAAACATCAACTGTGACACCGTGTCACCAAATATTCAACAAAAACTAAACCAAACCCTTGCAGCCTTTATAAAAGTTCAGAACTGGACACTGAAGATTTAAAAGAGGTTTTCTCTTCTCACCTGTCACCTTTATTCTTTGTGGTGCTTTTTGAAGGGATGCTTGGGTAAGTTCTGGTCTGCACCACATTTCTTTAAGAAAAGCTATGTGATTGCCAAACAAATTTTAGAGTCGCAGTCAGCAGGATTTTCCCTCCAGAAGAGCTAACGTAAAATTTGAACCCATTACTTCTTCTCCATGTTTCAGAAACATTTGCTTGTTGTTCTGAATTTGACCCATCAAATTACCTGTTCAGCTATTCTTTGTACTTCTTGCAGCCTGAATATTTTCATCTTTTATTTAAAATCAGCAAATTTTCATCCGACATAAATTTTTAAACTAGGCATTGACTGCTCCATCATTAGCAATAAATAACAGGTTGCAAAAAGCTCCAGGATGTTCTATGAAGAACATGCAGCAGTAATGAGCACAGCTACAGGCCTGTGTGACTCTGCAGGCTGTTTGCTGCAAATGTCAAGTAGCTCCCTGAATATTTGGCTGTTGGGAAGTAATGGGGCTGAAGACATATTATCTAGCCACTGTGTTATCTTTGTATTTCTTAATGCTAAATAATAAAAAGGAGTTAAACTCAAGATGAGTCGACAGGGATGCTCATATAATCACCCCCTGGGGACTCTCTGTCTCATTTTTAACCCTAGCAGAGCTGAGTGCTTGTATGTTGTATGGGTGTGCATACATACACATCAGAAAAGGCTGTGTCAGTGCTTATGTCAAAATAGTTGAAGCAATGTTTCAAGGTTCAAAACCTAAAAAAGACCATGTTTAAAAAGTCTGGAATGATACCAGAACACCAGCAGAGGCAGCCTGTAGGTTTAGTCCGGGCGTCATCCATGTGTGCGTCTGTCTGACTGTGTGTGTATGTTTGGGTGGAAAACAAACAGATATAAACAAGTCTTTTAAATTATAAAAGACTGATTCTGTCATAAACAGCTTTTATCTCCTCTGTAAGAATAAAAAAAGGTCATGCAAGCATCAAAACCCAAAGGACAAGGAGTATAATCTACTCAGCTGTGGGAACACTTCTGGAGATCATTTTTTGCTTAGCGCTTTAGCATTTTGCTAACTTTGAAAATGTTTAGCACAATTAGCTTTCCTAAAATTTATGTCCAAAGTCAGACCTTAGAGGTCGGTGTCCTGAATGTTTTAGTTCTCTCTGGTGGTTGTCACCACGTCCTCAGCATGTCAGTGTTCTGCAGAAGCGTGATAACAAGCCATCATGTGATCCAGGTGTGTTGAACCAGGGAGAAACCCCCTCCCAAAAAAACAAGATATCAATCGTTGAGGACTCAAAGATTTTTACGTTCCTGCTTTTATTTTGAAGTGAGTGTTTACGAGGCAGTTCCATCTCCTCTCCTCACATTCTCTCTTTTTTCCACCATTAACCTTATTTCAAACAAGAAACATGCAGGAGCTAAACAAAAAAAAAAATCAGACAATAACAAACAAGTCATAAACATAAACAGAATAACTAAATGCGTTATAGAAAATGTGTCAAAATTTAATTTGTGCTTGACATTTGCAGTTTTTCCGAGTATGGACATAATATGAATTGAAGTTAAAGCTTTAGAATTAACTTCCAATAAATACTGTTGGTGTAGGACTTTAGTATTAGTGCAACAAAAGTTAAGGATTAGTGCTTCAGGTTTAGCGCAACTAACCTTTTAGTTACCTGCTGATCTGGAATAGGTCCCATAGTTTAAAAACTTCACGAACATGATATCCAACAATTTATGATGTTTCCTTATGTTTTAAAACTCATGCATTCAGAATTTAACATACTTCAATTTTCAATTGATGGATGAATGAATGGACAAACAGGACTAGTACCTGGAAAATAGATACAGTAACTAAAAAGTCAGGAAACATATTTTTTCTGTTCTTATCCACACCTGAAAAACACTTCAATCAAATTTCAAACTTTTCCAGACTTGTTTGGAGCTCTGTTTAATATCCTTTAGATAGCCAGAGTATGTGTAGGTGTGAGGGCAACAGCTGTTGTTGCAGATACACCCACAGCTGTGGACTGGTGCGCTGTAGTTTCCATTTCAGTTTATCATCAGGACAGTTTGATAGGAACCTCAGCAGAGGTAGTACTGCGAAAAGCAGTGTTTAAAAGCTTCCACCTACAGTGGGAAAAGCATTTTACATTCCATCTTTGCAAATGTTACAAAACAGTCAAGAAGGCAAAATATCACTCAGGCCTTAAACTGCGAAGATGCTAAACTGAACCAATAAAACCTGAGCCATCCCAAGACGTGACTGAATCATCTTCAGGTAATGCCTGGAAATGCATGTTTTACCTGATGAGATGTTCCTTGTAATAGAAAACAACAGACACAAGCTCCTATGGAAGAAACTTAATCAGTTTAAGATGGCGAGCTGTGAAAAACAGACAAAGAAGGACAAACTGGTCAGGACATTTCACAAAACAAACTAGAAACATAATCCTCCTATTTGGTAAGAAGAACAATACAAACAAGCTACATCCCATTCACTGGTGGTGGGCTATTTAAGCTGGCAAACACTGCCCCCTAGTGTCCCAACTTTAAGCTGCACCTCCAGCTGATGGAGTCTTGGGGATTTGAGTGTCATATCAGGTCATATTTCCCAGTGTTATCTAAACTGAACCATTTACAGGGCCATCTAAGATAAGTTGCCAACTCAATCCATTCAGTGATAATGTCGCTACACCCTTCTCAAGTCATCTGACCAAGTGAATTCAGTGATTTTATGTGATAGAAAAATACAAACTTGTTCATACTGTGAAGTGGAAGGACCATCATCCTTTTTTTATTTGGTAAATGCAGAGCCTGGACAAAATCAGGGTAGATGCAGCAACAGAGTTGAGGCAGAGAAAGAGACTCATCTTCCAGCAGGACAAAAGCTTTAAACATACAACTACAGGTAACACTCACCTCATATTTAAATGGTGCACCCTGCAGAAACTCCTGCAGCATCCTCTGGCCCAGCTCTTGGCTAGACTGATCACTGACAAAATGAAGCACCAATACTTCTCCTTCCAGGAAATGTGCAAACTTCACCAGGGACAACATGGCCACTCTGAATTTATCTTGCAGGCTTCTGCTCCTGTCCACCTTAGTGAACATCATGAGAGCATGGTAGCGCTGGCCGCCAGCTTCGGAGCTCCCTTTTCTGGACCTAAAAATGTCACTTTCCTCTCCTACATTTAGCTCTTCCCCTCTTTGCTGTGCTGATGCAGGAAGGTGTGAAATCCTGGTGTCCACAGTTAGGTCAGCATCATTTCTGTTGGTGTTGGCCTGGGTCTGTCTTATCCTCTTTGTGGTGCTGGAGAAGCTGTGCCTCTCAGAGCCAAAGTAGTAAAAAGCAATTACAGCAAGCGTTGCAGCCATCAAAAGTACAAATTGATAGGATCTGAATGTGCTGATCCTTCCCATGATTCTTACAATCAGCACTAGGAAGCCCATATTCACGTTAGTCATGTGAAGTGGGGTTTAGGTGAGAAGGGAGTCACCATTTTGCACTTGATGGTCATCGCAAATTTTCAAGTGCGTCCTGGAAAAAAAAAAAAAAAAAAATCTAGTTTTAGATAAAAATATATAAGCTTATAAATGTGGATGTTTTCTACCTTTTTCAAAAAAAATATTCTTAAATTTTTATAGGAAATTTACCAGGTAGATAAAGAAAAGACACTTAATATTCCATCAGACCACCAGGACTTAATATGTCCTCAAAAATATATTTAACAAAATAATGAAAGAAATACATACCACAACAATAAAATTGTACCAAATACATTATTTCAAAAACACATAATCTGTTATATTTGTGCTTTTTTGCAATCAAGTCTTTTTAAAGAACTTATTTCTTATTGCTGTCTTTCTTAATCGTTTTAAGTGCATGTACCATTGTGAACATAAAACAAGCATACAGCTAAAAGAGTGGTCGGGTTGTTTAAATCTCGATCGGTATTTCTGTATGGGACGTTGCTTTGATTTCGCATGTTTACTTTTTCATTATTTAATTATTACTTGTATAAACACATTGAAATTTATCTAATAGGAGGTTACATGGATGTCCCCTTTACTGTTTTATTTTTTTGCATTTCTCAGCATTTTGTTATTTCTACCACTGACAGTTTCGTCTTCATAAAGCAAACAAAATATAAAGCTCAGAACCAAGGCTTCACTGAGACAAACCCAACTATCACCATTCAAAACTAATCATGCAAAAAGGATTAATTCAATTTGTACCTGCAATTACAGAAAGTAAATGGCTGTTTAATGCCGTTGTCTTCACCTCAACAGCTTGTTAGAGCTGGACAGAAACGTCTCTATTACTAACTGATATGCAATCAAATGTAATACATTAATGTACACAAGAGTAACTTGTTGACAAGTAATAAGGGTGCTGCTACGTTAGCAAGCGACAGGATTTGCTCCATAATGTATGTCGCTAAGGTTTATTTTGGATATGTTGGTATAAAGTTTCACTTGTTGAAACTAATTTAAATCATTTCATACCTCTGTGGCTCTCAATACATCACGATATTTTCATAGGTCGCTCGTTTAGGGTATTTTAAGCTAAGCACATGTCTAAATGTCTGCAGCAGAAGCCGCCTGCTAACAACCTAACCAGATCCCGTGACACAAGTTTAGCCACGCCCACTTCAGTCGTGCTTCCTTCAGGTGCGATCCGAATTATGAGACCTATTCCTCTAAAATCGTGTAAACCGGTATGCAAGACTTCGCTAACCCCTTTACAGGCCGTCAGTCTTCGATAGTTTTAAGCACACTAATTATGAGGAAAATACTCCGTATTAAAGGTATCTAGGTAAAAAGATACTTTCAATTAATATTTCTCACTCTCAACACCAGAAGAAGAAGTAGTACAAGTAGTGTAAACATGCACTACATGTTTTATGTCGTTTCTTTCCCAAATCCATCCATCCATCCATCCATCCATCCATCCATCCGGTTTCAGATTTATTACATGTTTATGCATACTGGGAGCATGACTAACTGTCCCTGAAAGCAGCACCAGGGCATCGCAAGTCTCGTCAGCAGCACAATTGCTCTGTCCGCTGAAAGCATCCCCATTTTTATACCTACAGAAGACATGCTCGGCTTTCATAGAGGCCTGCTCCTTTTTAAACTCTAAGCTTTAATATCTGCTTAATTTTAACTTTAGTGCACTAGCATAGGGCTGGCTAGCTTAATTAGCGCGTGTGAAAATGAGCTCCAGCACTCACGTCATCCAGGTGACAAATGTCTCCCCGAGCACAACGTCCGAGCAAATGAGGACTCTGTTTGGGTTTCTCGGAACCATAGAGGAGCTCAAGCTGTTTCCACCTGAGTGAGTATTCAGAAATAAAGCCCTGCTTAGTCTGCGTTAGCTTGTCTCTGGCATCTGAGGCCTTTGGGATCACCATAGGCCTGGCTGTATGCTAATGCTAATATTTTACCGCCTCGCCGTCATGGAAATCCTCAATGGTTTTGTTGTTGTTGTTGTTTTGTTTTGTTTTTTTCCCCCAAGATCACATATTTGAATTTCAAATTCTCTTCAGACCGTAATTATGAGGCCAACTAAACAAATAATAACTGTTCTTGCTATTACTGCTGTAGTAATAAATTATTATAGAATGTAGTGGGTTTTTTCACTCAACTATTTGTAATAATTAAATAAAACCTTCCGAGAGGTTTTCAGCTTTTTTTTTGTTATTGATTTGTAAAAGTAAAGCAACTGGTGCTTTTCCTATTATCAAAAGTTTCAGAATAAAATTAGTAGAGTTGTAATAAGCAAGAGGGATATAATAAACAACTTAAAATATATGCTGCATCTTGTTGTTTTTCTTATTTGGTCCAGTGTAAATGAATCTGGTGCCTGCAGAAGATCAGGTGTTGTATTCTGTCTTTGGGTATAAAGTAATAAGATTGTAATCTGCTCTTTTTGTTTTCTTTACATTAGACCAACCCAGACCCCGTATAGATTTAACTCAACTGGATGATTACTTAGGCACACAACGCATTACTTTAACACACAACGCAGAAGTCCACCGGTCACACCTGCCTGGGCTCATAATGGGTTTCTTGTGTGGACAACACTGAAGTTGATTAAAAATAACTTTTACGTTTTGAAAATGTTGCGAAAACATTATTAAGTGTACAAACGTATAGACGAATGTTGCTGCAAATGGCAGTAAACACAAAGTGGTTGGAAAGAAAACAATCTATACTTTTGCTTTAAAAAAAAAACAGAATGAAGAAAAAATAAAATTGCGTTGACTAAAAATCTAGGAATTTATGTATTATAATAGTTAATGTTCTTAGCTGTGACAGCTACCTGCAGCAGTTCTGCATACAAAAGTGTATAAATCCCCTTAGGAGAGGTGAGCAAATAAAATGCATTAGTGATTAAACAGATATCCTTTCCTAAAAGTCACAGTTAGATAAATGTAATGGAAATAGTAAAACTGGATTACTTTGGAACTGTTGGGATGCTGTCGCAGAAATACGTTATGAACCAGTTTTCCCGGCAGTGAGGAGGAAAAGGGCTTGTTGATTCTCTGATTTTTGTATTCTTTGCACAACACATCTGTATTTTCTTCCAGTGACTCTCCCTTGCCTGTGACTTCCCGTGTCTGTTTTGTAAAATTCAATGAGCCTGAGTCTGTCGGAGTGTCCCAGCATCTGACGAACACCGTCTTCGTGGACAGGGCCTTGATCGTGGTTCCTTTTGCTGAAGGTGGGTGTCCAATCTGTCCCTTTGTCCTTCACATTTCTATCTCTGTCTGTATATCACAGGTTTAAGGTATACTGGGTAGAATTAGCTGAACCTGAACCATTATTAGCTTTTTTTAAAATACATTTTTCAAGGTTTTTTAAGGGAAATGTACATTTGTGTCTCTGTCTTACAATCAGCTGTAAACTTCTCTCTCTGTTATTTGTGTTGTGGTTTTCATAGTGGACAAGTCATTTGCAGAGAGCCCCATCCATGCAGACTGAAAGCGGTCCTCTGCTGCCGTCAGGCGGTTAGAAAAAAAATAAAGGCACCAGATTCACAAGCCCCTCCAGTTTCTTGCCCTGCAGTAAAATGTTAACTTGATTTTTTTTTCTGTTCAAGGCATCCTTTCTTAAAAGATAACTGTGCAGAGTTATTTCTCAAGTGAATGTCCTTTTTTGCAGATAATGAGCTATGCTAAGTAGGCATGCAGAAGTGAGTGATAAACCGGGTAGAATAAAATATCCGTCACCATCAAGAAAATGCGGCATCCTTGAGTCACAATAGATGATGATCATAAGCACTGTGAACCGCTCCACACTGATGAATCTAGAGATCAAATATGATGCAGCTCAAACAAAATTATTTAACTGACAGGTAGATTTATCTATGTTTTATTTTATGCAGATATATTTGAAGTATTCACATAGAAAAAAATAAGATTTATTAAATTTGACATATTTTGCCATTTAATTTTTACAATTTTAACATAAACTTTCAGGTTAGACACTTAAGGTGAAGGAAATATGGCTATGACTTATATAGCTAAAAATACACAAAAAAAAACCATTTAATTAGGTCCAATAACTTGCCTTAACCTCAAAAAGGCAAGTTTTTGAGGTTAAGGGTTTTGAGGATGAGACCTAATTGGTCTCAGGAAACTAGTTAGATATACAAATTGTTGTTGGATGAACTTTCACAATTTATTTTACATTAGCCTAAATTTCTCTGCAAAACAACATTTATAGAAAATGATAAACACTGGATCTAGATCTGTTGTTGCTTCAAGGTGTTAAATCAGTCACATTTAGAAAAAAAGATATATGGGACATCACACAGCAAGCTCAAGTGATAAGTGGACCAGTCAGGTGTGCATGCTGGGAAATCTCTAGTTATAGTCCAGCCATGTAGAGATGCTAAAGTAACTATGATAATCATATTTATTATATCCATATGTGCTGCATTTGGTAATAAAATGGCGTTCTTAGTCTTAAAGCTTTGCTTGATGTAGCTTTTAAAATGCCTTTTGGAAACTGTCCCTCTCCAGACATATAGCTGATGGAGTTGAATCACTAACGTTTAACAGTGGTGTTTCTTTTGTTGTTGTGTTTTACAGTTGTTTTTCCTGGTTCAGCCAGCCCTATATTCCAGGCCCTGCTGAAAATGCCACCAACAGTTTTGTCCTCCGCAGCCTTACCCCGTTTCTCAAGTGTCTGTCTGTGTGAATGAGTGTGTGAAATCAGATGTCTCTCCCTGCCTCCCTCCCTTTCTCTTTCTCTCTCTCTCTTTTAAAAAAAAAAAAAAGGAAATATTTTATTATTAAAATTAGCCTGTTTCCAGATTACACAGCCATGGATGATCACCTGATAAGATTTTCTCTTTGATTTTACTGTTTGGTCCTCTTCAGCTTTGGACATAATCTCTCATGTCATTTTCTCATGATTGCCGGCATTAAACCTTGACTGTTTAGCACATATTATGTTTGTGTAGCATTTTGCACAACGTACTTTTGGTTTAAATGTAGCATTACAGAAATGTGTTTGCCACGTTTATTTCTTAATGCTAATGTCAGAAAGAGGTGGGTAAAGGTAAAACAACTGAGTATTTTTAAAAGAAGTTATGGTAAGTGATGTTGAAATGTATCTTTGTCTCCACATCTAAATCATGAACTTTGTTTTTTTTTTGTTTTGTATCTCAATGTTTTTGTGTGCTTTATAGCGAAGCAGCCGGCGCGAGTCGCTTGTTCATAATGAAATTTGAGAGCACATCCCACGGGACAACTGGCTGTGCTTGCTAACGTTTGGTTCATGACTTAAAAAACAAGTACAGGTGATAAAATCTTGGCAGTGTCAATCACAGTGTGTATTGTGATTATTTTTTAATCTCATAGCTACTAATCCCACAATTACACTTTCACAAAAAACAAAAAAAAAGTCAGGTTTCAAGATTTACAGACAAGACAAAAAGCGGATTTTTATTTTCCATGTTTTTAACTACAATGAAGTTAAACAGAGGTGGCTTGTCTGAAAGTCTTGTCTTAGTGTTGCTGACATTTTTTTTCCGCCCCTAACATGAACTGAGATCTTTTCATTTTTTTCTTCAGGAGTCATTCCTGATGAATCTAAAGCGATGTCGCTTCTGGCTCCAGCCAACGCTGTAGCAGGAATGATGCCAGGAGGAGGTCTTCTTCCAACACCCAACCCTCTGGCCTCGGTCAGTCTTCATAACACCTTTGCATTATTATTTTTATTAAAGCTGGTGTTTCTTAAGTGTGTGAATGTTTGACACTGCAGATAGGAGCAACCCCGTTCGGAGGTCTTGGGGCTCCCAGCATGGACCAAATAGCTGCTATGGGAATTGCGGGGCCCAACATGAGTCCCCAAGTAAGAATCTGCTACACTTACAGTCCCAACATGGAAAAATTTTATTCTCTTACTAAAGTATCATCTCTCTCATTTTGTTCTCAGGCTTTTTCTGCGGACTTCCTCAAGCTTATGCAGTCTATTGACCCAAAGTAAGAAACTACTATTTTCTGAATTTGCAGTGTTACTGTTGTCATATATATTTTTTAAATGTAAAGAGCGGTTTTTGCAGACTGAACCCACTGGCAGCCGGATTAAACCTGGCCCCGGGTCTGAAGCCAGATTCCTCCAACAAGGAGATTGAAGAGGCGATGAAGAGAGTCCGAGAGGCCCAGTCTCTGATTTCTGCTGCCATCGAACCTGGAAGTGAGTTCCGTTTTTAGTGCTCTAACCTTTAAACCACATTGTAGCTCTTTAGAAATTCAATGCATCTCCATAAATTAGAAATTCAATCAAAAGAAGGAAACACATAAATTCATTACACAGTCACTGAGAATACTTTAGGGGTTTATTTTGTTCTTTTAGTGATTATGGTTACTACCCAATGGAAAAAAAATTCAGTTGATTTTTAGGTTTTAGATTTGTACTGCTCAACTTATTTTGTCTTCTCAATGCCTGCAGGTAAGAAAGATGACAAGCGCAAACATTCCAGATCTCCTTCAAGGTCGCGCCGCAAACGCTCGAGATCTCGGTCAAAACACAGGTAAAGAAGACAATCAAGTAAAATTTGCTTGTCACTAACAGTTTCAAATTACTTAAAATATATACCCATATATATTTTACACAGACATTCAAACAGCAGATCTAGGCGAAGTTCCCATTCAAGGAGCCGGAGGCGATCCAAGAGTCCGAGGAGGAGGACTCGCTCTCGGGACAGAAGCCGTCGCAGCAGATCCAGGTCCACAGCTCTCTGAAGTCTTACTGACCACATTTCTGGGTTACTGGTATCGTCATGACAAAGCCCATGTCTGCTAGCATCGAGACACTTTAAGATGTTTTATTTCTTTATCAGGGACAGGAGAAAAGAAGAAAAGTCCAAGAAAAAATCCAAGACGCCTCCTAAAAGCTACAGCAGTGCCAGGAGGTCTCGCAGCATCAGTCGGTGAGTTGCTGTGTCTTGCTAAAAGGAAAGACAGGCATCATCTTTCGTGGTTCATCTATAGTCTAATCCTGCTCGGCTTTTAGGAGGCACAGGCGAAGTCGCACTGCTTCCAGGTCCCCAAAGAAACGGCCTTCCACGTCTCCGTCCTCCGGCCGGTGAGTTTTCATGTCTTTTCTGTATAACTAATCGAAACAAGCCAACTGACAGGCTGGATGTGTTACTTTAACAGCCACAAGAAGGAAAAGAAGAAGGACAAGGACCGCGAGAAGAACCGCGATAGGGACCGGAGGGAAGAGCGGAACCACACCAGAGACGAACGAGAACGCTCCACCAGCAAGAAAAAGAAGAACAAAGACAAGGAACGAGAGCGGGACCGCAAATCCGACAGCGAGAAAGGAGACGTAAAAGTACGTGTCCAGAAACGAATTCTCACATGTAGCCCTGATCTTAAAATATCCCAGACTGAAAGCTGTTCTGTAGATGCTGGGGCTACTTAACTTCATCTGTGCTTTCATATGCAAACAAAACCTCCCATGTTTGTTGAGTGACAGGACACTCTGGTGTTTCAGGTTACACGTGACTATGATGAAGAGGAGCAAGGCTACGACAGCGACAAAGCAAGGGAGGAAGAAGATGAGAGGAGGAGCGAATCAGATTCTGTGTCATCTCCCAAAGATCAGGAGGAGGTGGAGCAAGACGAGCGTCAAACGTCCAAAAGGTCCAAACTAAACGGAGACGATCGCCATCAGGAAGACATGGAGATGAGCGACTAAGAACTTTCTGTGCCACCATCTACTGAATTATTTTCATATTCCTAATCTGGGCCTCATTATGTCTGTGCCTGATCACTGTTAGCAGGTTTTTATCTTAACAGCAAAATCCTTGTGGACAGAAGGCCTAGATCTGATCATTTTTGTAAAGTTGATAAGAAAAGATCAGGACTAAAATACAAATGACATAAAATATGGCTTTTAAACTATGATTTATGCCATTTGTTTAGAGATCATGTTTTTAATGCTGTGTAGTTTTCCTGAAAACTGAACATTGAACATTTTCAGTAGGATTTTTTTTCCCCACCTCACTTGTCTTGACTTAAAAATATTTTCCTTGTTGTCATTTATCAACCAGCACCATGTTTCTTTAAACTGTGGCAAAGTTAAGATTAACTTTAATGCACTGTCATGAAGCTGTTAGCCAGAAATATAGATGTGTGTAAACTGGCTCCAATACATTAACAATTACCAAACAAAGTGGCTTCAACTCTACTTGAGGCAGAGCAAGTAATAATTGATTTAATAATATAAAACATTTTTGCAGTTACAATGAATCTATTATGTTATTTCTGGGAGTGTATTACTGTGGCTGACTAACACAATTTAGCTTTTGCTGCAGCATAATGTCCACTGTTTCTACTTTTTAGTATGTTCTATGTTGGGATTTTTGCTGTACAGTTGATATAAATTCTCACAGAAAACATTTGGGATTGGAGCAGCTGAAGTCAGGATGAAATGTCTGTTAAATGTACATGTTGAATCAAGTCAAGAGGCACAAACACTCTAGCAAAACTTTACTGTACAAAGGAATGTCATGGAACAATGAAAACTGGGTTTTAAATAAAAGCACTGTCTAAATAATTGTGTTGCTGAATAACTGATTCATGCAGACGTCTGTTATTACAAGAGGAGTCAGGTGTGTTCAGCTTAAATCCAACCTGCCATCAGAAAACTACTGACCTGTACTTAATATTGCTTTCTCGTTTTTGTGTTCTGCACCAAGTCAAGTTTGGAATCATAAAGATGTTTATAGGTTAACAATGGTTCTACCTTAACACCTGGACATAAAGTATAGAAATAATGTAGCTCTGAGAATGCAGCATTCAGGCTTGATGCTCCTTTAATCTGGAACAAACTCCTAGAAAACTGCTACTGAAACACTTGAGTTGCTTTAAATCAAGGCTAAAAACAAATTTATTTAGAATTGCCTTTGACTAATAACTGCAACATAGATTCATTTTAGTCTGAATTATAACTTTTTATTCTCTATGTTGCCACTCTCATGTTTCTTTTGTTTGTTCACTTTGTTGAAATGTGGTATAAGGCCAGGTTAATGTTTCCTTAAATAAAATCATCTGAATACTGTTTTTTGTATTTACACAAGATATTTTTGATATCAAAAATGCATTTGATGATCTGAAGGATTAATATGTGCAAAGAAACAAGGATTCAAATACACTTCATGTAAAATCTAAAACTTTTAAATATATTCTTTATAAGAAATATGTACATCTATAGTACATATTTTCCAAGGAAACAAGAAAAACTTACATGTAGCAACAATACCAAATCATTAAAAATTAAGTAATTCAAAATATTTTTACTGACTTATGTAGTTTCCTGAAGTTTGTAATAAGAGAACAACAGCATGTATGTTTTGACCTTAATAAAGTGGAGAGGCATGATGTCCAGACAGATATGAGAAATTTTTATTTTTTAGTATATTTTATATGAAAATAGTGTTGCTGACCTGTACAACAGTTTTTAGCTGTACAACTGACATGTAGTTTAATGCAGAAGTGCCAATAGAAAACATTTAAAATTGGAGCAAGTGGAGTCAGGAAATTAACAAATAAAACACGGAAATGGAAGAAGAGACACACCTCCACTAGCTGAACTTAAAGTAGTTTGGAACGTCATGAAACAAAGAAAACTGGAACTAAATAAAAGCAATATTTGCTGAATGACTGATCCACCTGTACAACAGGAATATCCTGCAGTCGGCAGTTTTTATGAACAAGAACAGTTCAGTTTCTTTGTTTCATCTTTTCACATGGAATCTTTGCAGGTGTTTTGTGCTTGTTTGTTTTTTTAAATACAACCTCAAATAAATTCTTCCAAACATATCAGAGATGCATTACTGAAGAAGATGATCAAACAATTCAGAGATTACTGCTCATTTAAACAAATGTACGCAGAAAAATGTACCACAACTTACAAACCAATAACAGTTTGAGATAACCCCAGATGCTACATAAAAAATTAAATTACTCTCTTGTCAGTTCAAAGAATTAAAAAAAGACAAACCAACACCCAAAACCCAACAAATATACTGCACAGAGGAAAAGCCCTGGCTCTATGTGTTAACTCTGTATGTATGCTGTAATAATTAAAACCTTAAAATCTCTGTTGTCCATATAGAACCTGCTTGAACAGATTTGCTACACAGATTAAAATGTGAAATAAAAAAACAAAAGGTTTAATTAGCACAATTTAAGACTAACTGCTGCTTATTGAAACTGATGTACCGTGAAGATCTGCAGCTGCAACTTTGTTCTTTCAGAAGCTCAATTGAAAGTTTGACATCACAAAACAAGAGTCTTTAAACTGAAGAGCTTTCCTAGAGAGCCTAAATAGTGACCAAGTGTAGAGTGATACGACTCCATGCTTGTGAAAATCTTTGCTCAACACAAACAATTATACATTTTTGCTATGTGCAAAGGAGGAATAATTTTTTTAAAAAGCTGATTTTGACCTAAAAAAAACCAACTCATTTTCCCAAATGTGCAATTGTCATTGCATGTCTTTTGACCCAGTAAATATGTTATCAGTGATTGGTGGAAGTTATTCATTAAGCATTACAAGAATTTTAAAGTGAAAACCAGACATTTACATTCACTGTATGAAAAGATGAAGAAATTTATCTGTTTTAAATCAGTTAGGACAGCAAAAATATTTCTATTTGCTAAATACCAGAATAATAAGAAAACAGCTTAGGACCAATTTACATAAAGATCCGCTGTTGCTGTATCAACCCTCCAAACAGCTCTGGAGAAGCAGCATTCAGCTTCTGGAATTTGTGTTGTTTTGCACAAATCTCCAGAAAAGTGCAAAACAGCTGAAACACTGAGTTCCTTTAAATTAAATCAACAAAACATAATGTTGTTACTGGTTTCTCAATTAGTGATTACATTGTTTTTATTACTTTTTATGTGTTTTTATGAAAAAAAGCACTTTGAACCACCTTGTTGCTGAAATGTGCTATACAAATAAAATTGATTGTATGAATTTTGATTACTTTCATCATTTACATGATACAATTCCTTTTTAATAATTTTGGTTAGCCCAGGTGATGCTTTTGTAGGCTTCTAATAGTTAACTCAAGGCTCACTTGTGGATGTATTTTATGTCAACACCTCAAACTAATCCCATGTTGTGTGATATCATGAAAAAATCAAATGAAATTGGCCAAGATATTGGGAAGGGAATTACACACTTACACAAGAATGTGTTTTGGCTTGAAATGTGCGTGTAAATCCCAGAACAAATGGACCATTTTCCTACAATCACCTGTGCGCAAGACACCAACATATTTAAACCAGCTTAACTCAAGTCATACAGTTTAAATACTAAGAAAATATATGGAAACTTTTTGGAAGGAAAAAAAAAACAAAAAAACAAAACTGCAGAAATAATTTTGGTAATCCTAGTAGATCTGAAACAAGATGAGAGTGTCAGTTACAAAAATGTCTTTTTTTAAAGTATATAAATATCTGGTTTCAGCAGTATATGATTTTACTCTTTGTATTGACAGTAAATAGAAAAATTTGAAAGGTTTTTGCATTTCGAGATGGTTTTGTGCACTGTGCTCAAACAATAAAAGAACCCAAAATGAACTCTGAGCAGACTTCCCATAAAAGCATCTCACACAGTATTATCAGTGCGTCACTACATGTCAGTTAGACACAATCCCTTTAAAAACAACACAGACTTAAATACAAAGCGTCAACTGAACTGGTAGTTCTTTATTCTACTCTTACCTCATATAAATAAAGCCCCCTGCTCTGCTGCCATTTTTTCACTTCAATGCCCTTTGATGAAAAATCTCAGTTACCTACACTTCCTGCTTCGCTGTGTCAGATTTGGAGGTTAGAGTAAGAATCAGCAATGCCTCAGCTTATGTTCACATCGACTGAGGTCAACTCCTCTGTAGAGCTGATCCTGTGTCTTCTCATCCTGCTGCTGTACAGTCTGTGTTCAGAGTCTGAGCATGTGACAGGGGTTTCCATTCATAAAAGGTGTGTTTTGTGGGATTAAAAACCAAGGCGAGAGGTTAAAGGTCAGGGAAGCGGCTTGGGTCTTCTTTGTAGTCAGTGGGAATGGTAAAAATGGATTCATTGAACTCGTCGTAGCGAAACTCCTGAAACGTGACCGTGGCTGTAATAGTAGGAAAGACGGGGATGTCTGCAAGAAATCACAAAAACACAAGTCACTGAGTGAAATGGAAATATTTCCCCAAACCACAGTGATCCGGTCTGAAGTGAGTGTCTGCTTACCGAGTTTTACAGGAAAGCCAGGGGGGAGCTTCATCTGAACAAACTCCCTGAGTTTATTAAAGTGCTTGAAGGGAGCAATCACCTCCAGGACATTTAGTAACCTGAACGAGGGCAAAAGCAATCATCGTCACAGATTTAGCTTTATCAAGAAGAACGAATATGTAGTGAAGGTTAGACCTTTACATGCACTCCAGATCAACATGAATGTTGTCATATTTTTAGTTTTTAAATTATTTGATTGGTAGCCATGAACAAGGTCCTGGAATACCTTATATTGAATATTTGACTCTTAATGACAGACAGAGCTCAGTTAAAGTGATTTGCCAGTTGAAGACTTGAAGGGAAGTTGATTAAAATAAGTTTTTATTCTTTATTGTCCCACCAGTAAAAGAGACACTTAGCATGACACTGTTTCCAACATGCTGAGAGTTGGTATAGTGTATATACCAGTAGTAACACCAGTTCCTGAAGGACTGGTGTGGACATGTCTCCACCAACTTTGGCCTGATGGGGACAGTCCCCACCAATATTTCCTGCTTCTTTCTTTTTCTTTATGTGCCTGCATCCATGTGCGGACAGTAACTCGGCAACAGCTGCACGCTGTATTCAAAGCATTAATAGTAAGTTAATGATTTTTAAAATTCCTTTGTAAAACGTAAACGGCAAGTCCGCTCAGTGATCTAGTTCAGGATTGGACATCACGTGACTTACTGCGCTGTTGCTTTGCATTGAGTCAGGAATATTGGTGGTCGGGAAAATTACACAATCAAGCAAAGAATCTGAAAAAGGGATGCAAAATTTTAACTGAAAACGCTACGACAGCAAGATAACAAAGCCCAAAGGGAATCACTTAACAGGTCAGTAAAAAGCTTTAATTAAAAATGTATCAGAAAGTGGAGAGTAGGTTAGCTATGCTAGCTTAACTTTTATCAACATGTACCCTTGCTGCGCAGTTCGGAGTACTTCGGTTCAATTAACACAAAATAAGGTGAACTACACACATTTTCTGACAGATAATCAGGAGTGCAGGTGTTTAAGTTAGATAATCAACCACGGCGAGTGTTCAGGCGATCACTTTGGTGTTTTTATTTTTTGTAAACGGGGAGCATATGGTTAAACTTGGACAATATGTCATAAATGGCCATGAAGACTTTGTAAACTTCTCAGCATCACTGGAGAAATAAAATTTTCATCACTAATCTACTTAATGACTGACTAGAGGGCCTCTAAAAATAAACACTTACGATTCAATGCCCAGAGGAAAGTCTTGACTCATGGCTATCGTGGCTTTGAAGTTTTTCTTGCTCTCTTTACAGACCAGCTCCCTTCCTAAATGAGGTGCTCTGTGGAGAGAGATGCAGCACACAAAACGACATCTTAAAATATGCCATCATGTACCAATTAAAAATTCTTTATATATTGATCATGTAGACTTATCTTTCACAAAGTAAGTTTTAGACACTTACCTTCCATTGTCTGCAGTGATGTATTCCTCCCAGGAAATAGTGTTGGGTAATGGGGGGGTTAAAGACTGCCTTCTTGTCGGCTAAAAGGAACAAAGGGAAGGCTGAACTTAAAAATCATCGCCATGGTAATAACCCAAACAAAATAGAAGTCAAATTTTATTTATCACTATAATTTATTACTATAATCATCATTAAAAATTTTAATGCAAGCCTGTGATGTGGTCCAATAATTAGCTTCATAGCTTTTGTTCAGACAGTGGGAGAATTGATAATGTTATTTCATAATCATGCAGTCATGCAGGTAAAAGATCTGGAGTTAAATTCATCACAAGATCAGTTCCTTCCTGACGAAACAGCCCTTTGAAATCCTTATCTCAGGTTCTGAGTGTGGACTGATTATGTAACATAATCACCCAATAAGTAGACTGTGGTTCACCTTTATACATATTGTCAGTGTGCTTGTAATTTGATTGCTCCATTGAGCCTGGTTTACATATAGAGACCCTGCTAGGACTTTAAGCCTAAAACAGTGCAGTCACCAGGATCATGGGGATCCCTAAAAAAAAAAATCATGTTTATTCTAGCCCTTTAAACCAGTTAGGTTTGCTCACTTGATCAAGATGCTCTTATTACATCACAAGGTGATTCTGCTTTGTGGTGGTTCTGAACCTATGGAAGAGTCTTTCCATTAAGATGTTAACTTTTTTTTTTAACTGGATTGTATTTAATGCCTGTGAGCATTCTGTAATACTCTTACTAATGCTGCATTTCATTTTGGTTTTATCTTGACTTTTATCCAAAGCTCTTTGTGACAGATGTTTTGAAAAGTGCTCGATTATTAATGTTTTTCCTTTCAATTTTAAAAATCATGCATCATTTTCCTCTCCTATCACAATTACTACTATTACTACTAATTACTATGTATTGGTCTACAACATAAAAGCAACACAGAATTTATATATGTTTGTGATTATTTGATGAATAGGACAGGGAGCAGAGTGATTACAGGCATTGTAGGTGCACCATTCAACTGTAATGAAGGGATCTTGAAATGTGAGACGGTGTAAGACGTATTGCTGCTGCAGGTAGGCAGATCAGAACTCTTCCTCTGATTAATTTTACCCCCCAAAGGAAACACTTCCTGACACCAAAGCAGTGTGAAAAGGAAGTCAAAAGAAGCACGCAGGAATTTTCTTTTCAAGCTAAATCATCTTTCCTGAAGAGAGGAATCTCTGTTCAGCCTTCTCTAATAAGTGTTCTTCTTCAGTTTCAGTTTATTTTAGGATTGGACAGCTTGTACTGACTATCCCTGAACTGGATCTGGGACAAGTGCCATCCCGTTAATCCTAAAATTGACATTCTCACGGAGTTAACTCCTTCTTGCCAATGTCATGTATGAAAATGTTTGACTGTTACTCCATTTGACCTATCTCCTTCAAGAGTGGTAAAGCAACAAGGGGAAAATACTATTGGACAATGACAGGCCATCTTAATGTCCCAAGAGAAAGTTGAACAACTTGTGAAAAAGAACCAAGAAAAGCAACCTTAGATTTACAGATGTGTTTTTCCTGCATGTCGCTGTGTACCAGTCTTGCCATGTTGTTGTGATAAGAACAGAGAACACAAAAGCTGTTCAGAACCGAATCTACTGGGGCACCAGTCCTCCTGGGCTCTGACTTTTTCTCTTTGTTTTATTTTTTAAACAGATCCCTCATGTCATTGATGCTATCACGCTTAGTTTAAAAGTCTTGCACAATTGGTTGAGCCCACAGATGTTCTCTTACGCAACTGTTAACACATCAGTTGCAGCCCTATTCGCTGAAATCGAAGGTGAACTATTCCTAAAGTGGAGGTAAGGTCCACTGTCACCCTGGCTTTTCGCGTTCATAGTTCTGTAAATGGACTCGAGGACAACAGAGGGCAATGTGAAAAAAAACAAAGCCTACCACAGAACAAGAGAGAGTGCACAAGAACAAAAAAACAAGAGAGCAGTTAAAAGGCATCCAGTGGGTGTCGAGAGGCTTTGTCTTTCCTGTGTGACCAGTTCAATGTTGAGTTCAGACAACAGCTTGCTAAGCAAACTGGAACATACGACAGTGAGAGGATGTCATGAGGGGAGGTGTAGTTTTAATTCTTTCACCACAAGGTGGCAGAATTGGGTAAAAAAATGCAGGCCGGTGGCTGACAAACAGGACATCAACGAATCATCTGCCCCAAAAGCAGGCAGGAATTTTTCAATAAGTCATGCAACATTTTTGAACAAAGTCCATCAGGAAATCCATGCAGGCTTTATCCCCAAATGCAAGATATTGTGACTTATTTAGTCTGAGAGACTCAGGTCCTACCCCAAGGGTCCAGCGGGACAATACAGTGTCAAGATTGGACTGATGGTTACGCTGCAGGTACAAGTGAACAGGATTTATATTTCATTCAAAGGTTGACGTTGAGTGCCTTGCCCAAGGCAACACTGAAATGTGGCGGGGGACGAAGTTGCAACCCCGACCTTTCCATCCAATTGTAGACTACTTTTTCAGTGAACCACATACTTCACTTTGTTACCAGAAACATTTCATATTCATGTAGTACAAACAAAAGTAACAAAGATTAAAGGATAATAGAGGGTTACGGTCTTTCCAATAAACAATAAAAGATCCAAACATGTAGTGTCACCTCAAAGTTCTGCTCAATGAGGTTTCCTCCTTTGCTCAGACTCTCCATAATAGCTTTATTCCTCAAGATGTCCTCCTCACTCAGATGCTCTCTTCTCTTTCTGGACTCCAACACCAGGCCGTTCACAGAATAGAAATCTGCCAAGAAGTTTCCCACGCGCTCCTGGAGAGAGAAGAAACAGATCAGTCTGCCTCCTCTATCACCAATTTCCTCTCTAAACAGAAGTTCAAAGAACAAAAGATTAGGAAGACAGAATGCAATACCCCCACTCTCATTCACCGCCTCTGTGTCTTCCTGCCCCATCTTTGTTGTTTTTGACCTCAAGCCCATCACCTGTGGTCCTCTCTTATTTATTTACTCTATTTTATGCCGGGTGTCACAAATATAGCAGGAAAATATATGTGTTTGGGTCAGAATAGCACAAAGTCATCACATTGTAAAAGCAAATAGCTTAAGATCATGTGAAAAAATAAGGCACACTGTGGAATCCTGTGTCTTTCTAACGTATATGGACTTAGAAATATTGAACAAAAAGGCTGACAATACTGAGAGAGTTGAGTAGTATGACAAAACAAACACAACTGAAGAAACGATCATAAAATGTTCATTAGAATGAAGTTAAGCAATGCAATTTCTGGTGAAAAATAAATTAGGACACCCCTTTTAAAAGCACTAACACCACATCTAATTGTATCACATCATGTTACATGATTAGAACCTCATTTTTCACCAGAATGAAAAAGGTTTATCCAGTATAAACTTCAGACATTTAGACTTTTGACGAGACTAAACATGTTGAGATAGAAAGGTCTGTCTACGGTCTTCAGAAAGATGATGTAAACATCTCTTTATATATGGTGAAGGATTTAAGGAGGCCTCAAAAATAAATGAAATCATTCCTCTGTTAGGGGAAATAATCAACAACACTAAAAACAAACTGCAAACCTGTCTGGCTGTCCAGATAAATTCATTCCTAGGACAGAAGTTAAAACAAATCCCCTAACATATCTTTGTGGTGACCTACAGCAAGGTCTTACTACTGTTGATGTGAGATTACATGCCTGTGCAATCACAAAGAGACTGCAATAGTTTGACTTTCATGGGAAATGTGCCAGGAGAAAACCTCTGAAAACAGGAAAGACAGTACAAAAGTTTGCTAGAGAGACCAAAGACAAAGGTCAGGCCTCTGGAACAACGGTCTTTTGTGAGATGAGTTTAAAATGGAACAATGGACACCGGAATAGAGGACTTGTTTGGCATGAATGCAATAAAGCATTTCAAGAAATGAACCTGAAACTAATTGTGAAGTATTGAGGTTGAAGTGTCATGGTTCAGGGATATTTTGCTGCAGCAAGATCTGGTTAGCTCACCATCAAAAACTCGATTATGTATGAGATGTTGCTTAAGAAAAATGTGAGACCATTTGTGAAGAAACTAAAAATGAAACATAACAATGACCCAAAACATATCAGGAAAAAAAAACACCAAGAATTGGTTGAGAAGAAGAAAATGAGGATTTCTGGCCTGAATTGGCATCCTAATCCAATTAAGATGCTGTGTGGGTCTCAGACAAATAAAAACAAGGCTGGACATCAATATGTGAACATTACTTATAAAAAGCTTATTATTTATTTGTGTGTCCTAATCTTTTTTGACTTGACTGCATATATTAACATTGATGGATGACAGAAAGAAACTACACATATAAAAAAAAAAAGATGTAGGTCACAGGGGTGATTTATACATTTAAACTGTGAATACAAAACACCACATGAAATAAAAAAGTTTGTTTTTAAAATAAGAGTCAATAATTTACATAATACTGTGAAAGGAGAGCAGCTCATGACCCCTATTTTAAACAATAATCAAATTCCCATTTTGCTATATCTGAGAACAGACCACAACTCCAGAGATTGGTCAAGTAGATATTTATGAACTTGAGAACATCCTATTAAAAGGTGAGTCTGTGTGAAATTTAAAAACCTCATAATAACCAACACCAACCGTCTTGTCCTCTCTGAAAAGCCATCCAGTCTGCGCCCTGGAGAAAGTGATGGACTTGGTGGAAAGTGTGGCAGAGTAAACGTCACTGCTCATCAAAATGTCCACCTCCTCTTCGGTCTCCATCTCCGACTCCTATCAAGACAGAACAGAGGGACATAAATACCTACAGTTGACACCAGGAGACTACATACAGTGAATATTGAGACAAAAACAGCTGAAATCATAGGCAACTTGTCTTGTTTTAGGTCAGACAGAATTACCAAAATGATATACATTTGCTAAGTGCCACAATAATGAGATAAAGAATATGTCTGAGATTTATTAATGAATTCTTCAAATCAGAAATTTACATGCAGAATTATTACCATTCCTTTAAACAAACGAGGAAAAAGCTCAGATGATGATGTCATGAATTTGGAAACTTCTGATAGGTTACTTTAGATAATTGAGTTAATTGGACACTCCTATGGAGGTATATTAAGACCGCCCTTCAAACACATTGCTTTCTGGTTTGACACAATGAGAAGGTGCCGCGTTCATCCGTTCAAACAATAATACTCAAGCAGGACAATAATGGGAATGTCCAATCATCTTACTGGTCACTGATTTCTGCCCGTTCTGTTAGGAAGAATGGACCACAGCACCAGTAAACTATTGTGAGAAGCTTGAGGAAGGAACTGCAAAAGATTTGACCGAAATCATACAGCTCAACAGCAATGCTACCAAAAATAAATTTGACCTATTCATTCTCTATTTATTGTGGCAATAAACAGGGCATTTAGAATTCTGGTGATCCTAAATGACCTAAAATAAGAGAAATTTGCTTTGACTAGAATAGCAGAGAAAAGTTAATTGATTTCAGTACTTTTTTAAATTCAATTCAAAAATTTTAATTCATACTACATTACACCTATTTTTTTTCAGGTGTTTCTTTCTGTTCATTTTAATGATAATGGCTAATAGTTTATGATAACACAAATTGAATATTATGTAAGTCCAATAAAAAAAAAAAAAATCTTTTTTTTTTTTTACTGAAAAGTATCTCCACATATTTGCACTCAGTGCATGGTTGGAGATCCTTTTTCACGAATAATTGCAGAGTGGCACTGAGGTGATCAACCTTCAGCACTCCTGAAGTGTTCAGCAAGCCCACATAACTTTAATAACAGGCTTCAGCTTGTCTGCATTGTAAGCTCCTGTGTCTGGTTTCATCTTCCTATAGAAAATATGTCATAGATCTCCTGAGGGGTTGAGAACCAGCCGGTTTGCTTGTAATTCAAGCATAGTGTAATTATAGGAGGGACTGATTCAGTGGAAATACACGAGCAGAAGAAATGGCTCCTGAGATCATCATAGACTGTGGACACTTTACACTGGACTTTGAGCAACTTGAATGCTGTGCCTCTGTACACTTCCTCTAGATTTTGGGACATTAATTTCCAAATAAAACACAAAATTTACTTAAATATTAAAACATAACTTTTGGTCACTAAGCAACAGTTCAATTGTTTTTCTCCTCAGCCCAGGTATAATCATTCTGATATTGCTTCTTATTGAGGAGATGCTTAACACAGGGGTTGTAACCTTTGTAGCCCATGTCCTTATGTCTGTGTTCAGTAGCTCTTGTAGCTCTGATTCCCATCATTCTGTCCTTCATGAATGTAACCAATTTGAGTCTTGAATAAGCTTTGCTTCACAACCCTCTCAAGAATATTCTTGTTTCATGGGCACATTTTTAACCAAAAGTTTTCTTCCATTGAATTTTCCAATAATATGCTTGGATAAAATACTCTGTGAACAACAAGCTTCTTTGACAGTTGCGTTTTGAGGTTTACACACCTAATAGAGGAGCATTTTGTGTCTGTAGAAAGTAGTAATAATCAAAATTAACAAAATTGAGTGCTTGGAATACACATGTTTATGTGTAATGAACTTGTGTAGTGAGTGAGAGCAAGATTTTGAATTGAATGATAAATAAATTTACTTCTTAATGGGATTCTAATCCATTAAGATACACCACTGCGTTTTTCCCAAACGCAGCTCATTTGTGTTCGTTATAATGAACAGGTTTGGGAACCACCAGATCTCACTCACCTCATGGTGTATCCGCTGGTAGACCTTCTGTTCATTGTCCAGAACAACAAATGACTCAGAGGGAATAGCATTGCCGTTGAAAATGAAACTGAGGTCTCCCCGCTGGCATTTCATATCAGTAAAGTCTATCAGGGTTGTATCCAACCTATAACCACAAATTACATTTAAAGAGACAAAAAATAAGGTTTATTTAAAAGAATAAATATGTTAAAATAAATTGCAACATGACAACCAAAGAACTCACTTGCAAGACTTATTGACCAAATAAAACCAGTAGAAAGTAGTATTAATACTATGAGGTGCAGAAATGTTTCATATTCACTATCAGGCTTCAGGGGTTCTGGATGCTAATCACTGCCATGGGAGATCAAAAATGAACTTCGAAGCCCTTATGTGTGTGCTTGTTTGTCTGTGTGTGCTGTCAAAATCTGCAGCTTTCAACCGAAGCACGACAGCAAAGAGAATAACTGATCTGCATGTGAACACCAGACAGTACAGTGGAGGATGCCATGAGTAGGTATGAAAAGTGTGACATGCTGTAGCAGCAGAATGCAAATGAACTTGGTGTGACAGTTATTTTCCCCTTCTCTCCTTTCACCCTCTCAGTCTCTCTTTTCCGTTTCTAAATCCCCAGAATAATGAGAGGGCATTTTGAATACCAAATTAGACAGCCAGGAGCAGTTTCAGATGATAATGAGAAGCTCCACATCAAGGTTAGCTCTTACGGGAAAAGCACACTGACAGAAAAACTCAAATTCATACTTCAAATGGGTTTAGGTGATAGGTTATGGCACTAAAATGTAGAGGCTCATGTTTATATTCTGGATAAAGGAGGAACTCTTATTTTCATAACCTTAAAAGGAGCTAATAAGAGTGTAACTACATGTCACAGATACACAAGCTTTACCCCAACAGCTTTAGGCTTTTGCCCAAAAGCCAATGAAGTGATATGGATTCCCACTGAAGATTCTTTACTGTGACTGTGTCAGCGTGTGTCAGTTTGACCAATTTTTGCTGACATTTTTAGAGAGTGAGCTACACAGCACAGTAACTCCATCTACAAGGCTTCGACTCAAACAGAAAGACAGAAGTTACAGATCTGTACTCGGAGGCCGTCACTTTTCTCCCAGGCAGGCTATGATTTCACACTCTAGTTCACAAAACTGAGTTGACGAGCACAAATAGGAAGCAAATGTGGAATTGAGAAGAACAGTTGTTGTGAGCAGTACATAGAAGTTCTAAAGTTAATTTCACTACACTCATTATACTAAAAAAAAAACTTTTCTCAAGTGCATTTTTTTTAGAAGATTCACCTGATGTTGATGCCATGCTTGTAAATCTTACACGCATCTGATGGCAGGATTCTGGACAGCAAAGGCACTGCAACATGAAGAGACACAGAGAGCACATGTGAAACATCTCAACTACATCCCAATTGACAAAGATTGCAAATAATTAAGGGCAAAATTAATTTTAAAGTTACAAAAGCATGTAGATGTGCAGCTAGTGTTATCTGCAGCAGCAATAACATGCACTTCTACAACTTAGCACTTTCATGACCCAAAAACTTTCAGTGTGTTTCCTGCATTTTATCGTTCTACAAAACTGAAGACAGTTAACAGTTAAAGAAAAACTGCAAATGCGTGTAAAGGGAAAAGTAGAAAAAATAGATGTGGCCGTTTAGAGTCAAAAAGGGAGAAATACGTTTTCTGTAAAGTTCAGATCCATGGACGTGATGAAAATTAAATTCAGCTTCTAAAATGCTTCTAAATGGATATTTACTCTTTTCCACTTTTTCAATTATTTACAGAATTACAAACATGCCCAGCGGTCCTATTTACCCCAGAGTAAACAAAGATTGAGCATTTACCCTTGGCTTACTCTGGCTAATACTTACTCGTTGGCCAGAGTAAGAATTTTTCTTACTTTGACTTTCATCAAAGATCCAACATTAATAATACTTGAAATTACAAATAACAACTGTCTTATCTTGGAAAACAACTTTAAAGAGGACGTGTCTGTTCATGTCCAGCTGGAAGAGTAGTGTCCCAGTGGCCATTCTCCAAATAGCACTGCAAAAAAATCACTGAGCTGATAAACCAACTGATTCCTTAACATCAGTCTGACTCAACTGTTAAATCAGGCTACATCTTAACTGAATCTGGGAGGGTCATTTACAAAATTAAATTAAACTGTTGCCTAGAAGCCCTTTGTTTCGACATGCTGCATTCAAAAACCTCAGTGTATTTTTGGAGTTTTGTGTGATAAACCAACATAAAGTAGCACATAATGGTGAAGTGGAGGGACAATGATGCATGGTTTGAATTTCTTTTTTTTTTTTTTACAAAATAAAAATCTGAAAAGTGTGGTGCACTTTTGTATTTACCAAATGTGATTCTATTCTTTGTAGAACTACCTTTCCTCTAGAAAGCACAACTGCTACTGCTTTGAGGTACGTCTTTCAGTTTTCCATATACAGCATATAAACTGAAATTTCTGTCACTTTTTACTTTTTGCAAAATATGTCAAGTTCAGTCAGATTAGATAGGAGGTATCTGTGAACATACATTTCCACATCTTACCACAGATTCTCAATTGGATTTAGGTCTGGACTTTTGACTTCCGATCATCCTAACCATTACATCATAGCAGCATGATGCTTCCACCACTATGCTGATGGAGGGGATGATGTTTTAAAAGAGATCTACAGTGTTAGTTTTCCAGAACACGCTTTGGTTTTACACCAAAAAGTTTCATTTTGGCATCATTACCAGAACTACTTCTGCTTTTGCTCTGTACCACATGGTTTTTACAAACAGGACAACAAGTTTTATTTTGCAAAATCAAATTTCTGGAGTGATTGGTTAAAATAGTTGTACTGTCAAAAAACTCAAGGTTTCCTTTGATTAATGGTCTTCTTCCATGGCTTGTCAAAGTAAGTGAACAGACATGATTTGGTAGGTTTGCAGCTGCGCTATATTTTTACCTTTTCCAAACGATGTATTGAACAGTGCTTTGTGAGACGCTTGATTTTCTAGTGTCACTTTGTCTTCTTCGTGTTGTCTGTGCACTAACGTTCTCTTACAAACCACAGAGGCCTTTACAGAACATCTTTATAGTGATTCACTGCTATAGAGAGTTTATTAAGTGGGTGATTTCTGAAGGTAAAGTGGGCTGAATAAAAATGCAGACCACTGTCCGGATTTTGTGGTTGAAGTGTAACAAAATGTTTGAGGGGTATGGATAATTTTGCTTTGGAACAGCAGAACTGGTGTTTAACTTACCCCAACTCTGGAAGTCCCAGTGAAGCTCCAGGTAAAAGTCTCCAAGCTGGTAATAAAGACTCAGTATTAGTTAGAACAAGATGATTAATGATTAAGATTGATTAGGGTACGTTTTAACCAGTGGCAGATGACGTCATATTTCCTTAACAGTGTGTGTCAACATGCAGTTTTATTTACACAACATTTCCAACAAATGACTCTCATTCAACAGTGACTTTCATTTCTCTTCTGGGGTGTTCGTCAACAGCTGCATAATGATGTTATACAGTTTACGGACAATACTTACAAATACAATAGAAATGTGTGTAAAAGTCTAATTTTGAAAGAAAAAATATCTCTTGATTCTCTGGCAATTAGCACAGAATTTATTTTATTTATCTTATGTCTTAAAACATGAAATGTTTACTCTGGTTTAGTCTCAGATGCTGAGAAAAAGGTTAAATTATTATTTTTTTTCCCAAACAGTGTGTGTAAACATCCTGCTTGTTGTTGTATACAGGCCTGAAAATCCATGTTAAGCCTATGAATTTAGAAACTAATGAAAATTAGGAACTAATTACTACTGTTATTATTGCAACTAACGGAGAAGAAAACATTTTACTTTGACATAAGAGCTACATCTTTGGTTGCCAGGAAAAGCACTACCAAGCACTACATACCTCTTTGAGGGCTTTCAGCAGTTTAGGCCTCTTGTCTTCTACGCTCTCCCTGGACTGCTGCTTCAACTTCCTCAGCAATGCTGTGACTGTGGGAGAGGAAAGAGACAAAAAGAAGCATTAACACTGAAGAAGCTTTTCATCTCTGTTCAAAAAAGGACTGCCTTTTAAACTTTTTTAGCACAGCAAATAGAACACTGGATGCATGCAATCAGCTCCAAAAACATAAGAGAACTCTTGACTTTTTAGTACTCTGCTTTAATGGAACTGAGTCCCATTTTACAATCTCTAAGCAGGTCATCTATGCACTCTGTTATGCTGCTGCTGTTTTGGCAGAGGGAAACTGCGTTTTTCAAGATGTTCTGAAAATCACTGAGAAACTTGCTTTGAAAGCTCAATTTTTATGTTTATGTTTAGTGGTTAACTGATCTTTATTTTATGAACTTGTCCCTAGACCAGGGGTGGACAATCCTGGTCCTCGAGGGCCGGTGTCCTGCAACTCTTAGATGTCTCCCTGGTCCAACACAGTTGAATCCAACAGCTGAATCACCTCCCAAGTGCAGTCAAGTTCTCCAGAGTCCTGCTAATGACCTCATTATTTGACTCAGGTGTGTTGAAGTAGAGATGCATCTAAAAGTTGCAGGAGACCAGCCCTCGAGGCCTGGAGTTGCCCACCCCTGCCCTAGACTCTCTAAAAGCCTAATTTAAAATTGTCTAACAGCCTAACATTTTGGGGGATTTACTTTGGAATAAGTCAAATTTATACCCCCATTTTATACCCATTTATTGTCATTTTGTCCTAACCATCCTTCAATGTTACACTCACAGGACAAGAAAGCCAATTTGTATACATGTACTTATTTATTGCACATTTCTTTTTTTTCTAGGAAGTTTTTTTTTTCCTTCTGTGGAGGAATTATAGAGAGAGATGGTCATAAAATGATTTAAATGATATCTATAATTGGACTTATTTGTAGATTATTTTCTAGCAATTTTGTATAGCACCTTATGTCCCTTAAATATGACTCTCTGCATGGGTCAGTTGATTTACAAATTGTCACATATCATGACTCTGGGATCAAAACAAATCTGCTTTGAGCCCAAGCAATCAAAGCTTGGGATAATAATCTATATCTGATTATAACAGATATAGATGATGCTATACTTACCAGTTATTTATAGTAATATAAATAATATAGTATAGAGAATAAACATAAAATTGACAATAATTTGTTTGTATGACCAGATATTTGCTGGTTTGGGATAGTCTGAAGTTTCTTGCAGACATGCTGTTCTCAACTTCTAAGCTGTAGATTGTATGTTCTCTTCCTAAGGGTGATGGATGGCTCTCCTTATGTTTCCATGCCATATTATTTGCAGCTGGAAATATTTCCCGACAGCTAAATTTGGCTTTCTTGGAAGTGAGGGAAATGTGTGGGAACCTTCCTTCTACCACTACAACACTATCTCTGTCATCTCTGGAAAAAAAAAACAACAACAAACAAACAAACAGTATAATGGGAAGTTTTTCAGCTTTAAAACTATCATATCAAGAATTTTAGCATTTTCAAATACCGTACCTTGAGATACACTGACAACAGTGACTGGTTCATGAGAAGAGAGGCTAATACAAAATGACTTTAAATTCTCATCAGTTGTAAAAGCAAGCACAAAAAAACAGAGCTGAATAACATTACAAAATCATTTGATGGCAACTTATTGGTATAATGTAATGATGCTATGAGCTCCTTTCTTTCCTTTCTTGCGCTTCCAACTTTATCTGTGACATTTAACATCTTGAACTCTGTAACCTGTGTTAAGTGTGAGCTACTAAACTCCATCCTGTCTGAATATCCTATGAGTGTGCTTAGTGTAAACTTACAGCACTTGAAATCTACCACCCTTCAACTTTCCACATAGCCTGCAATATTAATATTGTGCACACAGATAGAAGAGATAGAGAAGATGACATATTCATGATTTATTGTGCAGCCCTAGTATGAAACATCCCCCTGGCAGGTATTATGTGATGTTTGGCAGACAGCAACAATGGGTAAATATAGTGGGCATGCAAGGACACATAACTAAACTAACAGTTTCTCCCTAGATATGACTGACGATGCAATAGGGTAGTCTAGAGGTTAAGAACATCCAGCTAAAATGCATAATGTATTTTTCCTGAGAAATAGGCCAACTTTCTGCATTCAGATAAGACACTTGATTCTTCTAAGCAATCATGATGATCTGCCTGCAGGGAACAAAAAACTACATGAAGTTCAAAGGGAATGAGCCTGGCAAAGATGAGGCATACTGGTAATAAGCGCTGCCTTTGACCTCCTTATTGACCAGAGGGAGAGGCATATTCTTGCAGACTTTTAACTATGACCAGCCACATTATCAAGCATTCACAGCTCTTTAGACCCATCAGGAAAAATAGGGATTCACATCTGAGAGTTGTGTGTTTATGTAAGTGCTACTTCCTATTTACCCGATAACCAGCCATCTGTAGCTCATGACATAGTTGTGGTTCTTTGATGAAGCCGGGAAAGGAATAAATGCCCACATGACTTTACCAACTACAGCTCTGGAAACACTTAATGAATAGAGTTCCTATTTTGTCTATGACAGCCCAAATGTCCTACTTTTGAAAAAGACTCAAAAAACTTCTTGACCAATAAGAGATGATCATTAACCTAACTATCAAATCCATGAGTCAACATTACAAGCAGGTTGTTGTTATTATTTTATGGGCACCCCCCATGGAGCAGTGCAGATTCAGAGGTAGAATTGGGCCAAACTGGAGCACAGGCAACCACACACATTGAAACACATGAAGACACTTGTGCCAACGGAACCTGACACAATCACAGGATGTGGGGATCTTTGTGGGCTGGCTTAATGAATGCTGACAAGCACTGGTAGGGTTCCTCTTGATCCTCAATGCCTCTCACTATGACAAGGAAAGGAGTATAATCTCACCATCTGGCCATGGACCACCTAGCCAACACAGGCTGAGAAACCGATGCGAAACACCGCAACACAATACCAAACTGTATTGTGTTTGGCATTGAGACATTGGAAGATTTTCTTGGCATTAATTGAGTGACTAACAGTAGGGGCTTCACTACTACCTTCTAATGAAAACAGACATTTTCCATCACTACAAACTGCAACAACTTAATTAGTCCTTGGAACTACCGTAATAACACAACTGCTTCTGGAAGCTCGCAAAGAATATGAGAACAGGTACTTGCTGGATAACCTCCAGTAGAACCAGACTAAGTGTAAGAAGCCAGCAGATATTTGCTCTGACATTACAGATACACTTAACTAGAGGTTGGAATTGGTTTGATTAGATCTAATCAGTGATCCGGAAGGCAAGTTATTATAAAAAGATAAAAGATAAATAAAGGTTATGAACATATGCTTTGATGCACATCTGTCATCATTTGTTTACCTTTCTGTGACAGTCCTTGGGGGAAAAAAAATTAATTTATCAATATTAATTGCAAATCTCAAAGAAAAAGGTATTGACCTGAAACATTACAACACTTTGCTTTTAAGTAGCTTAACTGGCTGTAAACATGATCAAAATCTAATAGTTCCTAAGTCAGAAAGTATTGGGTCAGAAAATAGCATCTAAATATTGATCAAAGCCTTGTTTGAACATATTACGCAAAAGGACAGTTCCCAAAACACTAACACTATCCCTTTTCACACATGGATTGCTCCTTGAGGGATAAAAAACATTCTGGCTTGGATAATTTATCCAAACTGAATAGTGGTAGATCAATGTGTGTCCAGACACTGGCAGTGGTACAGAAACAGCACTGTTGATAAGAGCAGTGTGCTGACTGCCCTGTGTCCTACTTCACACATGGGTGCAAATTAAAGCTTCCTAAATAAACAGTCTGAAACCATATCACGTCCCACCCCAAAAAATATACTAGTGTGCAACACAGAGGCTTCAAGCTTCCTCAAACTGCTGGATGAGAGTAAGTGGCAGCATTTAAAAAACATTGCTTGAGATTTTAATTTGCTTGAGCACACGTTTTCTTGCCTCAGCTTTTCAGTAGACAGCTCTGGTGTAGCTTGGTTGTTTATTTCCTCTGCAGAAAGCATTACAGCCAGACACTCCCATGGAAAAACCGCTCCCAATCATATAACACTAAACATTACTGAGACACCCTTTAAAACAGATCTTAAAGCACAGAACGCAATTGCACGAGTAGAAAAGTAACGGAGGATAGAAAGAGCTTTTTTCCCACAAAACAGTCTATTTTTGAGTCCCACTTTGCTTTGTTTTGTGTTTGTTCAAACACAAATAAAAGTCAAAGACACATGTGCCTACTGACAAAAATGTCTGAAATTATCACTACGTACATAAACAGTTTATGAGCTTTATGAATTGACAACAAGTGAGACAAATGACTAGCTGGAACTAATCTCAGTTCTATTAAACCCAGGATGTTTGTCTGTCTTTAAAACAAACAAAACCTTCTATGGTTCCACTTCCATCTTGGAGTCCTGACAAACACTTACTCAGATCACACTGGATAACTGTGATCTAGAGCTTTATCAAGCTAACTTTGAAACATACTCAGCATTTTTGTGCTGAACAGAAAACAATTGTTACAGTTTACATACTTCAGCACTTTTCTTATATTGCTATTATGACTTACACATAGATAGGGTGAAGTCTCACCCCTTCTTTTAATTAATATTTTCTTGCCAACAATGAGTTTCAAATTAAGCAAAAAAGACATATGAACTAGGCTTGGAAGGGGACAATCAAAATATATGCATAAAGGAAAAAAACCCTGGAATACAGTGATCTGGCAAGCCATAGATCAAGCAAACTCTTATCACCCAAGCAAGTCCCTGCCTTTTAAAGTGTTAAGTCAGCCATCTGTGGCTAAGCTGACACAAGAGTGGCTGGGCCCGATCATTTTAGTTTTAGTGCATCAGAGATTCAAGTCCCTTTTGGCTTCCCAATTCATCAGCTAAGACAGACCGACTGCAGAATCTATGAGCAAGATGTTTAACATCGTCTCAGATTCAAGAGGGAAAAGGTGGTTTGAATAATGATTATAGAAAATACAAATGCATGTTTTCATGGGACTTCACACTATATGTATTCACAACTATGCATTACTTTGCAATGGTGATATGAAATCCTAATCCTATATGTTAAAGTGTACTTTTATTGGAACCGCTATATTTTTATTAGGCAGTATGTTAAGTACTGCAACATAATGGCTTTCTGTGATAAAGATAGCAAGGAGAATCAGTCAGAAAACCATAATAGTATTTTTGGAAACAGGCTGGGAGTTATTCATTCTATTGTCTGGACATATAGGAGTGGGTAGCTGAAGTACACATAAGTGCTACAACAATGGGGTGATTGAGCTAACTGAGAAGTCAACATCGTGGGCAACGCAGATAGTTAAAATGTGTGAAATGTTGTAATCTTGACTGTTATGTAAGGAAAGTTTAGGGTTTTGGAGGTGTAAAGATACAGCATCCTTCAAACTCTGTCATTTATTTATAAATGGGCTAAGAATGATTATTGTCCTTCTTTGTTCAGTATACCATAAGACTGAATTAAGGGATTGTAAACAAAATTACTGGACAACATAGCTGTTAGCTACATAGTTAAGAGAACAGAATGACTGTTCTGAATTTTCCCCTTAAATTTGGCTGCGTGTCAGCTACCCCGTTTTGCCTTTTTTTCTTCCGGGTGGGTTTTGTACTCCTGCAGGTATGATCTTATTATGTTTGTATGCCTAACTGTTTTGTGGTGCGTCTCTGTATTAAAATTGGACTTGACATGGGTGCTGCTATGGCATCAGAAGATGCGACAGAAACTGTTTGGTTCCTTTATATTAACAGTATTATTTGATGTTCCCACAGAACTTGGCAGAACTAAATAAATAAATAAATAAAACACAAAACATCATGCTGCACAAGAAAAGTATGTTTTGTCAATTTCAAATGCCTTACCCTTATTCAGTAGGGTATGCTGGCAATAAACATTGCCAGCATCCAGATAAAACCACAATTGTAAAATGTGTCTTGACATACTTTGTTCAAACGTGTGTGTTTGTTTTATTTGTTTGGGGTTTATTGCCTTTATATTTGTGTTGAAGAAAAAATATGGACTTTAGAGGTTGCAAGATGCTGTAGTTGTAAAATTATCAGCTTCAAGTAAACTTTAAATGAATGATTAAATATCTTAAGCAACCCCCTAATATATTTTTGATATGATGTGATTTCCTTTTTATTTTTTAAAGGGCAGAAATAGAACTGCTTTTGCCAATACTGCACTTAAGTATGTGGATAGTACGTTTAACTATACTTGAAACTTGAGCAGGCAATTTAATAAAGCAACTGTTCTTGTATCAGTATACAAGTATGAAAGTAGAATACATTGAACCGTATTATGTCAGACTTCTTCTGCAACAGATAGACAGACAGCAATATGCCCCCTTAGCTCATTAGCGCAGGGTTTTTTTTCAGCTGACCTATTACTTGACAGAGAAAAACAACTGATACACCATATATCAGACAGTAAAATTAAAATCTAAATCCTACTAACAGAAGTTTGTTGTGCAACATCCCTTCATTCTATCCCTTCCTCACAAAATTTATCACAAATCTGACTAAAGTGACATCTTTCAGGAGTTAGTTTTGTTGTGTAACAAGGCTATGCTTACATGTAACAACAAAATACTCAGAACATTTCAGGCTAAAGTTTTTACCACCCTGAAATGTGTTGGAATTCAATGGTTAAGAGCTTGAGCACAATCAGTGTATGATGAGTGAGACAAATGTCTAGTGAGTATCCTTTCATTAAAACAGAAACTCTGAGAACTTTGAGGAATGTACCCTCTTTCTGATGAACAAAAGAAGCGGGCCACCATCATGGGCTTGCTGGGAGGCAGCAGTTTGGAGGAATGTGCAGGGTCTTTGCTGATTTGCATCAAGACTTTTCTCTGTTCCATCATGGTTTTCACACAGGAAAAAAAAATCTGACTGAACCCACAGTTATGACTGTAAGTGGGCTGTTTGACTGACATTATGCAACCACAATGTACCTGTAGGAGGCTTTATAGTTCTTGTTTGTTTCAGATACTTACTCATTTGTCGATCTCCGTAGCTAATGGCCTCTGCAAGGGGGCTCCATCCCTGAGCATTCTTCACCTTCACGGGCGCATTGTGAGCCAGTAACAAATGGGCACATTCTGTGAAAAGGACAGTCAGGCAAACAATCATAAACACTGAAAGCATATCTACCAAACATCACTGACAAGCTACGCAGACAGAGAGGAACGGTTTGTCTTACACAAACCCAAAGACATGTTTTCACATAGACATTTTTGACTAGTACATTTGTACCTTACTGAGTGAGAGAAATGTCTTCCATCAAATGTTTATTTGATGGAAGACCAACAATTCTCTCAAATTTTACATTTGCACATTATCAAGACTGAAATTTATTCATATTCTTCTTTGCAAGCTCATTAAGATTGAATGGGGAGAATGTGTTGACAAATATTTTTGACTCTCATCACAGATTAGGTTTGGGTCTGGACTTTGGCTGAGCTAGTATAACACAGGCTTTGACATGAATGATTTCCTTGTATTCATTCCCCAGAGATGTGGATCTCTGTAGCTCCTCCAGAATTACCATGGGTCTTGCTATGTGTATCACTTTAGGAGGAAAGCCATGTCTTAGTAGGTTTGCAGAAAAGCTGCACAATGTATGGCAAATGTATCAATATCTCATTTGTATGTACGGTAACTTACATGTCACAAATATGTGCTTCCTTTGGGCTATAATAAATGCTAATATTTACATATTTTGAATGCAGGCTCCCTAGCCCCAAAATAAATTTAGGGACACTTGTTTTAAGCCAGAAATGATTATTTTTATTTTTTTCAACAGGTAATAGGTGGCATTTATGCTTGTTATGAACCCAAAACAGAAAGACATCAACACTGTGAATTTAATTTTATTTCCAGTCCTGTCAGATGAATTAGAGATAATATTTTGCAATTTAACTTTACCTTAAACTTCTCCAAAATGTTTTTGACAACTTGTCTGCTCTGCAGTATCTGTTTATACTGTTATTGTAAACATATTGGACCAGGTCTAGTGTACTTTAATATACATATATACTTTAATAATGTCAGCTACATCCACCATGTCTGATTTAACTACAGAATCAATTGAGCATTTTGATGCTCAATTAATTGAGCATCAAAATGCTTATTAAAAGCTTTTGATGATCAAATGGTTTATTAAAAGCTGATCTTTTAATAAACCAAGCCATATGGGACCTAGAGTTACAAAAGACACAGAACACTCCTTTAATTGTCACTAAAAGTCCAGATCCAAGTGAATAAAAGAGTTAAGTCACAGGAACACACTGGTACTGTGTTAGAGTGAACCTCAAAACTGTAATTATAGTACAACAACAGATAACTGGCCAGACATTCACTTTTTTTTAATTCAAAGATCAACTCTGAGAGTAGCACAGAAATCCTTCCACTCTCTGGGCAACTTGTCAGCAAACTACAGCCAGCCAAAAATGATGTCTGTTGTTCTGGCTCAGCTGTCAGTTTTGTTGTGACATCATTTATTATAATGCTGGCATCTGTACAGCTCTGTCTCAGCCATGGGCTGAGCAGTTACAGTCCTTCGAGCACTGCAACAAACAAATGCAAACCCAGCCCTAACTGCTGCTGAGTGGATATGCTGGGCTATCACATGAGGTGGCAATGAAAAGTATTTTAGCTGATTCTGAGTCAATGCAAACTACTTCAAGTTTTTGCACTCATGTTCAGACTTGTCCTTTATTAAACTTCAGTATGAAAAAATGCCATAACCTCTGCCTTTTGAGTGTAACATGTTTTCACAATCCCACATCAACCACCTACATCCTTGCCATGTTTAATAGATGAGAAAGCAGCCAGGGTCCCATGTATTCTTAATAAGTAAGAGTGACACTTGAAACGTTTCCTGAATAAACATGAAAACACAACAAAAACATGCATGGTAGTTTATTCACAGAAAAATAATAAAAGGGGTCCTGTGACAGCAACAAAGGTACTGCATTGGCTGAATTCCTTTAAAGCAATTATTGGCTCTTCAAAAAGGAGACAGAGAAAAGACAATTAAAACAAAGACAACTGTGTTAAAACGTCTCCCTTTTCTGCTCCTCTTGACACATTTTTCCAACACTGTTCTTGAGCTTTTTACTTCCAGTTTCATTCTAGTCAAATCCCACAAACAGCCCCACACCATGAAACTTAACAGCAGGACCCTGCTAATGCATCAGTCGACCTGTGACAGAGCCCGGGGATAAAACATCTGATAACTGAAGCTGGTGTTGAGAAAATGCAGGCGAACAAATGCACAGATGTACGCTCCCTTTCTGATGTAAGCTTTAGGTCCCCAGAGGCCTTTGACCTCTACATCACTCTGCTAAATCCAATGGTTGTGTAATAACAACAAGAGCATTTAGCAGATATGCAGAACCATGGGAAGAGCAGTCAGGCCATATGTCCTTCTGGTCTGGGATTAGGCACTTTAAGCACTCTGTCTGGCTATGTAGATGGAGTGGTGATATTGTAGGTCATCATGAAACATGGACAAAGACTTTTTTTTGGTAATAGATTTCTGTTATATGCAATACCTTCAACCACTTCCCATTTATGGATGAAATAAGTATATGCTTTAACTTTTATAACCACTGGGTTGTTCTGGAACAACTATGTTCCATGTGCAACTATGTTGATCTCAACATTCTACACAGTACACTTATAATATAATTACCTATGGTAACTGCCTATTACTATGTTATCCTTTTCAACAGCAGCAACTCACTAACCAACAACAAGGCTGCCTCTAAATGTACTTTGAATGATACATTATGAGCAGAACAGCAGTTGACTACCATAGAGACTGGACACAAGCTGTTAGAGAGACATTGCTGCCATACTGTGTCTGCTGCTTGGGGTCAAGAGAGGTGGCAGGTGCAGCTCCCCTTTCAAGTACTGTTTGAATTCTATGCTTGTTTCATTGCCACCTGTTTTTATCTTTAATTAAGGACTTTGTGTTGTCTTTGGTGTGTAATGTGGATAAAACAATAGTATTTAAGATAAATGAATAAAAAACAAAACAACATGTTAATTGATAATTAAATTGCCCCTTTATGCACAATCTGTGACGGAGTCAAGCAGTAAAATAATACAGCAGGTGGCAAATTTTATGAAAAACTGTTTTACACCTCAAACAACATCACCCATCTGTTCGGCATTATGCTTAGCATTGTCTATTGCAATTCTGGCCTTTCTGACACTTTTGCATACCAGCTTATACCAGTAAGCCATTGTAACTGTTCCAGTTTTTCAAGCCACTCATATGCATAACTATCACTGCTGGAATGGTAAATAATAAACATCTGCACATGCAATACTACACACAAAGAGGGTCTTGCCCTCTCCATCCATTAAGGGCAGCCACGCCCAGACAGTGATCTCATGCTGTAGCCTTAAGCCTGGCTCGCCTGAGCCTCCCTGGAGGACAGGGAAGAAAACAAGTAACCTCATTAGCGCAATCAATGCCATGGCCTCCTATCCGACACAACACTGTCACTTGGCTGCCGCAGTTACCAAAAGAGTAGCGGCGGGGCTCTGATACCAGTGACAGGAATTTACCTTTGTGAATGTGAAATCAATTGAAACCGGTGCTTCAATGACTGACACTGAACGAATAGAACTGTGAAGTACATGCAACTACGTGCCTGATGTGTGTACCAATTTCCAGCAGCAAAAAACAAAAGTAAATTTTTCATTGTAACACAAATAAGATACTTCAATTCTGTATACCCATGCTGTCAGTCCCATTCAATTCAGCAAAAAACAATATCGCTTAAAAGACAGTAGCATGGGTTTGATGTCATAATATGCTCAATATATAACTGAAAAATATATTTAAATGTTCTCAAATATACAATTTTTTTTTGAAATACCTTTCCTTTCTTATTCAGACCTATACCAATAAAGCATAACAGGTTGGCTTATGTACGCTTATAAGATATGGCAAATGTTATCAAAGAATAATTATTCAATGTTGAAGCATAATTTCCCAGGTTTATAGTTATCAGGCCAACAGTAGAATATAATCTAAAGTATGACACTTTATCTTGTCTCTGTAATTTTACTATAAAGTTACACAATATCATAATTGTCATTATGATGTAAAAGGACTGATTGGACACAAAACTTGGTACAATACTATATCTGAAGTGTCTTGTATTCAAGCTCTGCATTTTGATGTGACCTGTGGGATAGACTCTAACTTTCCTTAATGCTGATCTATTTTTTTTGTGGCAGGATGATAAAGATCAAATGTCTTTAGCATTACGAAAATGCTAAAGAAAAAATAAGAAAATGAAATAATCATAATTCATTTCATTTTTGTATTTTTCTGAAATCGCAATTACATCTTTTCCTGACATTGTGCATCCCTATTATATTACACCACTTTAAATGGAATGTTCCATCATGGTTTTATATATTTAATATTCACTCAATAAGTATTTATTTACTATCAGATGTTGGTTTGATAGTCAAAAGCCTAATCCACACATCATGAGTTAAATTAATGAGGTGAATATTTCCAGTATCAGAATTATTATCTTCAATAAACTCATGACAGAAAATCCTAATGAAAAGGAGTTAAGCTCTGATTTTTAACTAGAAGAAAAAATAAAACACCATCAACACCCTTTCACTCATGCATAAGCATCTTGCCTGCTGGGATTTGTGTGGTGATCTGTCACAAATGTCTGGTGTCTGGTTAGACACAGACAGAGGCAGAAAAATAAACTGAAATACACAACAGAAACAAAGAAAAACACAAACAGATGTCATATGTGATTACAGACATCTTCATTCACAAAACAAAAGCAGCCAGCCAGTCAGAAACAGAAATACACCACATGGCAGGGACAGCTTCAAACACTGCTCACCTTTGTGTCCCATCATGACAGCGAGGTGTAATGGTGTGTTTCCTGTAGATGACAGAAAAAATGAATTTCTATAGTCACTAATAGAAACAGGAAAAAGCAAAGACAAGAACTTTATCTGTAGAGCTGTCACAGTTTGGATAATTTGTACATTTATACTGGAAAGCAAAACACACAGAGTTCAAAATTATATGGTAATGACAAATGCCTATTATGAGTTCTCTCACCGTGACAGCCTTTTTCAGCAGCTAACAACCAACTGCACCACAAAGTAATCTCAGTTTATCTGGTGGTGAGAAGGCTAGCTATCTAAATATAATCACTTCATGGCAATAGCAACATTATATATATATGATCCCAAAAAATTACTTATTACAGGTGTGTGGGGAAAAAAAGCATCTTTCTTCCCAAGATATAAAATGTGCCTCAGAGGAAGCCAAACTGCCCAGTCAGCTCCTTAAAGGATTCTACTGCAAAGACATGATGAGAACACGCATTCACTGTAGCGAGTGCCTTCAAAAGATGTAAGCCCTTATATGGTGTAAAATACAAGCTACAACTCTGACATGATGCTGTGGTAAATGATTAGAGGTGTGAGTATTTTACGTAGGAAGAGGTGTTATATGCCCACTAGATACTTATCTGCCATTTTAGTGGCAGCCATAAAATAGTTTCTTATAGCACATGGGTGTGATCTTGCTGATAGGGTTTTTAGAGATTTTAAGGTCGGTCACATTAAGATAGGATACACTTCCAAATCAATTATAACTTTTTAAAAGGAACCATTCTAGAAAATTTAAAAGTGGATATAATGAATGTTGATATTAGTGTAATGAATCTCTACAAGCAACATCATGCACTGGCTACTTATCAGTATCAAGCTACTGAGGTTCTAAAAGTTATTTTCATTCTATTCATACGGTTGAACTTCTTTGACTGAGATGCCAATGAAAGTGCAGAGTAGCACTGTGGTGCCCCTCCCCCACACATTGCTTCCCACTGCTGCTCAGCTAGCTGAAACAGGGATCCTACCCCCAGCATATCTGTCTGTTCCATTCCCACTTTTACCACAAATATTTTTAAATAATTTTCTATATTCTACTTATATAGTTTGCTGTAACTACATGTCATTTTACACCTCAAGCAAACAATATCTTCAAGCACAGCTAACATTATTTTGGTTTATTCAGGGATCATAGTCTTATCCATATTTTCAGTCATATTTCATAAACTGGCTCATCAAAGCAGAAACCAGAGCCAAAATAAATGCGAATAAAGGATTATACAAAATATCAGAGAACCATTTACAATAAAACTAAATTATACCTAGGAAAATTTGAGCTTTAATTCAATAGTTCATAAAAATATTTCCAACAAGAAAATTAGTAAATGATTATGAAAGAGTTCCTTTTCAAGTATAAAATGGAGGTAGGAAAGGGCAAAATGCCAGTGGTTAGATGTGAAATGGTAGAGAATTGGCAAGAGGACGGTTGGACACTGTCACAACAGACAGCGATTTAAACTTCAAGAATAATTTTCTAACCGTCTTCTACAGTCAGTAAGTGCTCTTTTTGTAGTAAATAAATGTTTTTTGTTTGATTCTTGTATTTAAATTTGCCATTACATAACTGAAATGTATTGTTTTTTTTCTGTTTCTGTCAGAAGCTGAACTACTGTGGAGATAAACATCGGAAAAGTTGCCAAACCAGACCGACCTACGACACAGAGGAAAAGTTTTTGACAAGTACAGGTTCAGGTTCCACAACAACGCCTTTCTGTCCGACAGCTTGTTGAATTAGGCAATGTGAGAGCACATTCCTATGTTGACATTTGGTACAAGTAGGGGCCAAATTCTGTGTGAGCCAGAACAAGACAATCTTGTCCTGCTGTCAGTCCAGTTTGGGATAGAAGGGGTTTTATGTGGAAACTATTCCACTATCTGAGGATACTTTGCCCCAAATAATAACTGCAGGAAGCTGGTGGTTCCCAAAGTTTTGTAAAACACACCTTAATATATCATCTAGAGACTTGAATATAGGCTAAATTAAAATCAGGGTTCTATAAGTATTGCTGGTAAATTGTTAATTTCACTGCTCAGGGGTGATATGATATGCTGCTGCCTGGAATGGAAAACCTCTTACTCAACTTCTTTTGTGACAACAAAAAGGAACTAGTTTATGTGAAAGATGCACTGATTCATCTTTTAGCGGAATGATATGCAATTTTCTTCAGGCCTGACTTACCTAAGCCAATTTCCGTGATTTCCATTTTTTTCCCCAAAAACACTACACATAACAAAGAAAAATGTATTAAAGAATCTTTGACAGAGGTGCTAGCTTTGAACCCAACAGAAAAAAAGGAATTACAAGATTCTAAAAAATATTTTAAACATATTTCCCTAACTTCAAAATTTTAGTAAAGAGGTAGTACCACGAGTTAGAGGTAAAAAAAAATCCTGAAATTATAAGAAATAAATTATAACAAGGCTTACCATTGTTTTCAAAGCATTCATAATTTTAAAACCCATTTCTCTGAGCATTTGAAGTCACTCCTACCAAAAAATTGTTATATTATTACACATGGATGATGAGGTAGAAACTATTTCTATTTATAATGAGCAGATAAAAATTACAAATGCTTTGTGAAGATTCAATTAAATTGCAACACGATTAAAAAGACTACAAATTAGCACAGCTGTGAAAACAAACCACTACTGAAACATCTAATGGAGAACTCAGTTGTCTTTAAAAAAAAAAAAAAGACATTTTTAATGAAAAATATCAAATAGATTACTGTAAAGGCTACATCAGATGGGTTAGGGAGTCAATGATAAAATAGATTGGTGAGCCTGTTTGTGAGCATAAAGTTTTTCAGTTGAGAAAATGCTCCATTTGACGGCTGCCTTTATTTTCTAATGGGTTCTCAACTAGAAAAAAATATCTGCTGATGTCTGTGGATCGTGCGAGTAAATGAATCCCTCCCTGCATGGTTGACTATGATAATGACCTACAGCTCCAACTTATCTTTTCTCTGTGTGCGGATGTTGGACTACAGCTGCTGACTGATTTTAACTTTTCTTCCAACCACCACATGAGTAGTCTTAGCATGAAGTAACTTTTCAGGGAAAACTGTGCTTAACTGGAGTACCCAACAATGTTTTAACAGTTATGTTAATCCAATGCAGTCAAACCCTCAGTTGAACAAAACATGTACTGATGTTGAGAATTCCTGCTGCTTCCAATAACTGCTGATATACTTTTATACTTTAGGCCATTCTAGTGAAACAGTTATTGAGCAAGATGAGAGTGTCGACATCCATGTACAGTATATCATGAACATTGAATTCAGAAAGCGAGCAGAAATTATGGTTTCTACAGGAATGTTGCCTGAATTTTTGCTTCTTCAATTCCAGTCCAGATGTGGTTTCTTTCACTCTTTAGCAACTTTCAGGTGTTCTCACCATTTTCCTTTATTGCTTTACTACATAACTTTTGATTTCAGGAATAGAAATTGCTTAAAAAAAGAATGTTGTAATAATGATAATGTATGCTCTTTAAACTAGAGTGCATCAGTGCACATACTGTAGGTGGCTGGTTTCTACAGAGAAAATGGTTGCAATTGTTACTTGTGATGCATATTGAGGAATCCAGCAGATTTTTCAGAGTTTGTTTAGCACTGAAAAAATAAAATCGCCTGATTCCAATCTCTGCCTGACTAATTGGTGCGTTTTTAGGTTATGCCAGAAAACTGGATTTTAGGTTATGCCAGAGAACGGCATAACCAAAAAGCGTTTTTCGGTTATGCCAGAGAACAGGATCACAGTAGTGATCTGTCAGGAGTTACTCAGGCCTTGCGTGATAGAAGCCTCGCCTACTTTTACTGCTGATGAAAACTGATGGCACATAAGCAAAAATAAGCCCAGAAAATGTTTGCTTCGGGTGTTTTTATGAATCTAACAATTTAAGCAGTAGGTATGCTCACCATGGACGTCTTTCTGGGCAATATTCTGTGTCCGGATGAGCGAAGACAGCCGTCGGACATCTCCTTTAAAGACACATTCGTGCACCGGAAAGTCCAGCCCCGGTTTGATGATCGGGTTTTTGTTGTTGTCATCAATAACATCCGATGTTGCCAAAGTGTTATTGGTGTTACCATTATTCTGAGACTGTGTGGACGGTGACTTGATTAACTTGTGGTTGCTGAATATTTTACTCGCCCTGCTCTTGTTATTCGCCTTGGGGACAGCGAAGGTCCCGGTGGCAGCTTCCTCGTCCGGTTCCAGCAGATCCTCGTCCTTGCTCGGCCTCTGGTCCTTACGCAGGGAGCGGAGCTTCTCTCCGGTCATTTTTTAAACGGTTCAGGCTGACGGAGCAGAGGGTGTCGCCGCTGACGATGACCCTCCGGGCGAATTGATGCGATTCGCCGGCTGGAGCTCCTTACGCAAACGCTGGAAATCGTACAACATTTAATTCAACAAATACCTGTCCACCAAAGACGCAAAAACGCCACTTTTCTGAAGAAAGAAGTAGCGGTAGCTTTTGTTTACCGGTTTATTGTCAAAACAAACTGCTCTCTCCCCTCCCGCCGTCCTAAATTGTCGTTGCTGCTCAACACAGAAGCGTCTCACTAGTACGAAAGATTCCGCTTTCAACTGTCGCGAGATTTCAGAAAAGGTTACTAACGGTTATTATCTCAGGTTACTGTTACTGTAACTCGGATTTAAAAGGAAATACTTTATTTTATACTGTGTGTTTTACTACTGACGCGAATCATAACTTTGTTACATTTTTGTGTTATTTATATTGTCTTGATAATGACAAAAAAGCTAAATTTCTAATATCAGGAACATCTTTGCTTTGTTTATGAAGGAGATATGACTACCAGTAATCTACATTAGCATATTCCCTTCACAGATAATGAGAATGAGTTTTTTTAATATTAACTACACTTTCTTTTCTATTTTTCCATTAACAACCACCATCTTAAACTGCACAAATTTATTTACATTTTCCCCTTTATTGTAGCTGATTAATTCCTCACTGTCTCACTGTTTATGGCTCTTTGCAAATAAAAATATGCATTTTGGAGAAAAAAAATATATTCGTTCAACCCATTTGCTTTTAATCAGAACTGAAATTGTATGACCAATGAAATCCCATCCAGACAAACAAAAAATATCGATAATAATTGAGACACAAATAAATAATTTTGACTAGAATTACATGACATGGACTCCAGACAGACTCAAGTCACAAATTTGGTGACTTTAGGCTTGACTAGGTGAATCCCAAAAGACTTTGAACTTGACTCGAACCTTAGCTATTCTTGACCTGAAATGAAAGTAGGTTTTTGAAAATTCTCTAGGTCATCTGTTCACATTAGGAAGTGGTGACTAAGAAACAGGTTATGATATCAATCACGCAAGAGTTTAAACTTACACCAGGAAAAAACTATATTGAGGCTAGTTTATGTTGCCTTATGACTATGTGTATTAATTTTAATTTATTTATTACATTTTTAGACAAACAACAGAGGCTAGTGAGTTAGTTCACATAGAACAAAATGTTTTGTTCACTGCTTGGCCAAAACAAAAAAGCCATCACCACAAAAGGTCACTCTAATATTTCATTGTGTGAATGAAAATGGTATTTCCCTCAACCCCTCTTTCAATTTGAGCGCAATGAATCCCAGCATTATCATACAGGAATACGCCAACACCAACAAGGAATTCAAATCCATAGATGGGATACACTGGTCATTCAGTGTATTCAGATAGTCAGCTGACCTCATTCTTTGGGGTCATGATGTTGCTGAACCTAGACCTGACTAACTGCAGCAATCTCAGATTATAGTACTGCCCCCACAGGCTTCTGCAGTAGACACTAGATATGATGCGTGCATCACTTACTCTGCCTTCTTTCTTACCATTACTCTGGAAGAGGGTAAATCTGGACTAATCAGACCATATGGTCGTCTTCCATTGCCCCAGAGTCCAATCTTTATGCTCCCCTGCAAACTGAAGCCTTTTCCTCCAGTTAGCCTCTCTGATTTGTTGTTTTCTTATGGCTTCACAGCTGTTCAGTCTCAATCCCTCGAGTTCTCTTCACAATGTGTGTGTGCATATGCTCTTACTTTCACTATTAAACATAGCTATGAGTTCAAACATTTGCTGCCTACCAATTAACATCCCACAATGCAAATGTAAATTTAAAAATTAAGGTAGTGTTATCGATGTGATCCAGTGGTCCAATTAGATCACATATTCTTTCCAGACACATTTCTTTTCACAGCAAGAAGCTGCATTTTAAAAATCCAATCACCTGAATGTAGTTCATACTGCATTTTGTTACAGTGTTTTTCTTTCTCCAATTTCATCTCCCCAAATGTAGTAATCTGACTACATTTGTTCTTTGTAGGCAGTTCTTCCCCATTTTTCCTCCAGTTTCTAATAAAGCATTAGACAGTTCTTAACCCATTCTGCGATCTCCTTAGATGTAGACGATGCATGCTGATAATCTGACCATTCTTAAACAGGCTAACATCTTTTCCCCACCCAAATGGAAATGCAATTCACTGCATCTGTTAGGTTCAAGCAACTTGTTGCCAGTTGAGAAATAATTGCCTACGAGAAGAAATTATCCACCAGCATACACATTTGCACCCATTTGTCTAGTTAAATCAGTTAAATCTAGGTGGCATCTATTTTTGGACTTGGCTTCAAAGAGAAAAAAAAAATCCCAATTTTTTTGAAGCAGTAACAATGGCCAGTTCTTAAAGTGGCCATTGTTTTATCTAACAAATAGTCAACACCTCAAAATCACAGGAAGAAAATAATTGACTTGTTCAGAATTCAGATGTAAATAAATTGAAAAGTAACAAAACTTTACTTCGTAAAATTTCAACAATAAAATATTTTAGCAAAAAGAAAGTTAAATGCAACTGCCAGATAATTTGTTTTAGAAACATTCTGTCACTTTGTTATGGCTCAGTATGTTTTGTTGGTCTATTATATTGAAACGCAACAAAATAAATTGGTGCCAGGGCTCGTAACGTAAAAAAGTGGAAACATAAATTTACCTAGTATGAACCCTTTCGCAGGACACTGCACTTAAATGTCAGTCCTGCTAGGTTTCAAAACAAATCCAGCTAATCTAACTTCTGTTATCATTGAAAGTCAATACGGTGCACGTCTACCCCCTGTAGTTCAAACAGGGAAGTGCAGTTCGAGTTACTGTCTCTTTCCCAAGCTTAAAAAGGAACAATCCACCAAATTCTGCGTATCTTTTCAGCAACCCCAACAGCTGCTATGGTAGTGGATTACAAATAGTCAAAATATGGTAATTTATGGTCAAACATGCGTAAAGATTTACAAACTTCTTGGATTTGTTGGTGTGGCGTGACTTTACTCCTTCAAGAACTTGCCTTTTTACGGTCTGAAATATTTTCTGGAGATGATATAGCTGTAAAATCACAGAACTGAATTCAAATGAACTCGTTATTCACAAGAGATAACTAAACTCTTAACCTGATTAAAAAACAAGAGTTGTTGCATCACAGGACAGACAGGAACGCAAACAACGTGCTGTCGTAACAGTTGCCGGACGCCCCCGGCGTAACAGCCAGTCTGCGCCTCGCTCTGCACGCTGATTGGCTGGAAAGGACGAGCTTGTAGAACAGCCCCATAAAATAGTATTTCCCTTTTACAGTCAAACGGTAATACGCACAGTGAGTTCGGGTGATTCAGAGAAGCGGTGAAACGGTTATGGCCCAGTCAAATAAACATGAGGCTGGCGATTTGTTCGCTGGCTTCCGCACGGCTTTTAAATCTTTCGCCACAGATGCCATACACATCGGCCAGGAGCCGGAGCAGTGGTCATCGATGGCTGTGGTACCGCCGATTTCCCTCTCTACCACCTTCAAACAGCACTCGCCGGGGAACCACGCTGTAAGTAGCCGGATAAGACTCGGTTGTTTAAGGCGGGGGCAGGAAAACAGGGGCGGCGGTAATATATACGCATAGGAGATACCTATAATAAAATAAGCTAAAAATTGATCTGTTTGTGTAAGACTTCAGTAATAGTACAATATGAGTTTTACATAGACTCTCATTTTATTGGTCATTGATTTATTGTCCTATAATGTACTTTTAATGAGCTAGAGAAACGTAGGCGCATCTAAAAAAATTAATGTAATTCAACATTTTATATATTTCAGTGGTTAAATTTAGAAAGCGATACTATTTTATTACTATTTATAGATTTTTGCTAATATTCTAAATTACTGAAATGTTCCTACAGATTAAGAGTTAACTGAAAAGACAGTCTTTATGCACTACTTGTGCAGCAACTTGTTAATGATTTAACTTGTTCCAATCCCTTCTTACTACTTGGTATGTATTGTTAAAGCAAAATGCCCAAAAATGTAAAATCTGTTAATCAAGGCTAAAATGGAAAAGTACTTCAGTGTTCTCATTACTAAGCTTCCACTTTCCAGCAAAGATTCATACATTTACAAGCTATTTACTGTCAATGATTTATGGCTGGTTATTTGTAAACTTGTTTTTTTTTTATGTTGCAAGTAAGGCATTTGCTGGTGACTTAGAGAAAACTAAACATAAGATAACATGTTGTAAGCAGAGATTAGTTATGTTCAGATAAAAACACCTTCTCATTTAATATGCAAGTCCAACTAAAAGTTCACCTTTTTTTCTTTTTTTTATTTACTTTTTTATGGGGTTTTTTTTTAGCTCTTTTACAAAAGATTACCTCACCAATCTGCATGTAATCTTTTCTTTCTGTTAATCAAAATTAGCTAGAAGTATCCTGAATCTTCATTCAATTCCTAAAATAGTCTGTGTTCTTTAAAATGGTAAATGATTTGTGCAAACCAAACAAAGCCTTATAGATGTAGGGGAGCAGTGCATACAGTATGCTGTAGTTAAAGTTGATGAGGTGTATTTCTCACTCACAGTGAACTACACAAACCTTACATAACATCAAAATAACAGCTGCAGAAAATATAAAACACTAGAAAAGGTTGCCTCATTATATTTTTGTCCAGGAAACGTGAACCTACAATGTAATTTTTACGTTTTAGTTTTCCATTGCATGAAAGTCACACCATTGACTTAATAAATTAAATGAAAAGCTCAATGATAGTAGACAGTACAATTAAAACTTTGTAAACCATCATCCACTGATTGATTTTCCGTTGTCCTAAATATGTTTAAAATATTCAAATTTAGCTGCATAACTTCTGTTGTAGTTCCTTCCATTAACTATATATTTTTTCCCAGCTTCTGCAGAAACACTGGATGTAATGCAAGCCTGTGGGCTGACAGTGTAAGCTTTAGACAACCATGTTCACTAAAATTCTGAGTAAACTTCTTCTTTTCCTCCCAGGGCTTTGAGTACAGTCGGAGTGGAAACCCTACAAGAAACTGTCTGGAAAAGGCTGTGGCAGCGCTGGATGGAGCAAAACACTGTAAACGGCGCAATCAAAGAACAGATTCAGAACATTCTGACCATATGAAAAGTTTATAGTTTTATCTGATGTCTAAAAAAAACACCTTAACTGTTGGGGATTTTCGCTTCCTAAGCTATTTCCAAACAACTGAATTAGTCTTTCTTGTAGGCCTAAGAAAAGTATCTACCTCAATCTTATCTTTATTCATGCACGGTTAAAGATAAGGAGGATAAAGTGAAGTAATTGCTTTTGATTATGTAGACTTGCATATTTGTCAACTTTGTCAACTTCATCGCCAAGGCGGAGGTAAAATCTAATGAAATTTGATATCAACCTGCTGTTTTCCACCATTTTAAATAAGCAAAAGCATGTTGTTCTGTATTTTAAGTGGCAATTTTCATGGAGAACTTAGTCAGATTTGGAAAACAGATGTGAATTTCTAATCATAAAAATAATTTTATTTTTTTTAAGTTGATGAATCCTTTTTTGAAGTTGATGTTTATTCTCAATTGACTGGTCAGACCCGGACCACTGTGAGGGGGGAAGGTTTAACTCTGTGAGCTTTTTGTGTTTTTGTTAGGCACTTTAAAATCACTTAATACATAGTTATTGGTATAAGCAGCCATAAAATTTGCCTTACTGCAATGGTGTTGCTCACTTTGGTACTTTTTCTGGTGTCTCACTGATCGAACCTTAAACCATAGGAACATCATGATGGAAAATTTTTGAAAGCATAATTATGGTATTAAGGTCAATTCTTTGAGTATAGTAACCTCGAGTAAATTTGCCTTGGTGTCACAGTATTTACAGAAAAAAGTTTAACATATGTGATTTTAATGGCTTAATATTATGTAGAAATATTTTCAAACAACAGAATTTGTCTTTTTTTATGCAAGAAACTGTAGTAGCCTTCTTTTAGCCGCCTGACTGACAGTGTCCAACAACAGGTGGGGGAAGGGTCGCACGGGTGGGGGAAGAGTTTTTTCCAGCAGCTGAAAAAAGCTCTGGTCATTTCTCTGACATCTCATTAAAAGGATTTGAAATTGTAAAAATCGATTGACTGCTAATGCTAGCAATTTTCAGATTTAACTTTAAATACTATAGTTTGCTATAATGATAACTGACTACTTAAAATCCTGAGAGCTTCCTATTTTAATTCTCCCCCTAGATGAAATGTTGTTTTTTGGTTTTCAATAACCAGCTTTGTTCCTCTTCTACAGGCCTTGCTTTTGCCTCAGGACTGGCAGCCACTGTGACCATTACCCACATGTTGAAGAAAGGAGATGGGATCGTCTGCATGGACGATGTATACGGAGGTAAGATTCAGCTTTCAGATATTCATTTGCTCTTATAATCGTCTGCCATAATACAAATGATTTGCTTTCTTTCTTTTATAATTAATTTTTTGAACAATCTGAACGGTTCGGTGGTTCACTTGTTTATTGTAAAGGTACCAACCGATACTTCCAAAGAGTTGCAACTGGATTTGGGCTGGAAACAACTTTTGCTGACTGTACGAAGCTAGAGTTGCTGAAAGCTGCTCTGAAGCCCAACACCAAAGTAGGTCAAGGGAAGGGAAGAACTTGCTGTTCTTGTTGTTTTTGTCACAATTGTTTGCCCTGTTTTGGGGTGGGATGCCATTTTTTCTGCTAACTCAGAGCAGTCATTGTGAGTCAGCACTTTGTGTAATCACCATTTACTTAAACCTCATATTTATTTCACCTGACTATGTCCTTCACTAATACCTGTTCTTGTCTCTGCTGGTGTAGCTGGTGTGGCTCGAGACTCCAACCAACCCCATGATGAAGGTGGTGGACATCAAGGCCTGCTCTGACTTGGTGCATGAGCACAGCAAAGACATTGTAGTGGTTGTTGACAACACCTTCATGTCTTCCTATTTCCAGGTAGTAATGATTCCCTGCAATCACATTCCTGTTCATGTGTAAACTCATTTAATGATTTACTTGTGTGTTTGTTTTGTGCACCCTTAGCGCCCTTTGGCTTTAGGAGCTGATATCTGTATGTACTCAGCCACCAAATACATGAATGGTAGGTTATATAAGAGTCCTCATGCAATGTTGAAGCTATTTTATTGCAAATTGTTGTAAACAGGTTTGTTTTTGATGTGGGGTTAGACATTGGATGAGGTAAATGACCAACATTCAGAAAAAAATGCAATGTTATGATTTCAATTTTGTCAGAGAGCGTTGCAAATACTGTCCAGGCGTTTTATTGGTACTCTGTTATAAAACATTTTAAAAATGTAAACTGTTTTGACCAGCTGACAATCAAACTCTAAAATGTAGAAATTGTTAAAGTAAAAAAACCCCCAAAAAAACCAAAAACATTTAGAACACATTTAGCCTTGAGTTTTTATAAGAGTAGTTTATCCATAAATGTCAACGGCTTGTCAAAACAGACCAAAAAGAACAAAAATCAGACAGAAAAGATGGAATTGATTTTAATTATTGAAATCTTGCAGAAGGAAAACAACTTAATGCAGAAAAAGAATAAATGACTCCAAGTCTCAGTTTTCTTAATGAGAGTATACATTCACTGGGTGAAGAAAGACTATATCTATGTCTTGTGGTGAGAAAGATAGCACACTTCTGTAGGTAAATATTCCCAAGAAGTCAGGGCTATTCCTACAATTTATCTAGGCAAACTGACAAAAAGCAAACAAGGAAGAGCAAAAACGCACACAAAGGAGAGGAGCTAGTGATGTGACTGTTTCATTAGAATATACTGTATAGGGAGGGAGAATACACCTTGCATATAAAATATCCTACTTAGTTTATAATGGAAAAAATAACAGACATTTTATTTTAAAATGTCAATACTTTTTATTTGGGTTGCATGTGAACCAAGAAAATGAGTGAGAGCCCTTCTATGTAGTTAGAATAATAATAACTGGAGGGAAAATACAAAAAAATTGACATATTTTGATTCAATATATTGAGATATTTTGGGAAAACTCAAAAGTCCCTGAAATAAACAGTGAAATATGAATATTTAAACTCAATGGGGCTACATCAATACTGCAGGAACACATAGTGATGTCTTACTTTTTGTTCTAACATGAACTGTTGCTTCTGTTTATTTGGCAGGTCACAGTGACGTAGTGATGGGTCTGGTGTCTTTAAACAACGATGATCTGAATGAGCGACTGAGGTTTCTGCAAAACGGTGAGGAGATAATTAGTGTTTGTTATAGATTTAACCAAAATGGTACTTTAAGAAAAATTGTGCTAAAATCATTCTTGGTCTGCTTATAGTATATGTCTTTTTACCCCATTACAATGATCAAAATGATCAAGTATTAGGTTTGCTAACCTAAGCAAGTCAGCTGCTCATTTTCCTTTTTCTTTGAAGTCGTTCTCTGCCTACTTAGTAGCCACAGGTGACCTGTGGCTACTGCTTCCATTCATCAAACAACCAACACAAATGTCTGAGGCCAAAGTCCTTCACCAAACTAAACCTTGCTATTGTTAGGGCTTTGTTCTGTTTGCCTGATCAAAATTTTTGGGAAGATTTGTTTCTAACCTCTGTGATTAATGTTCTGCCTGTGGCCAGCCATCGGTGGCGTGCCGTCTCCCTTTGACTGCTACTTGTGTAACCGAGGGCTGAAGACGCTACACCTGCGCATGGAGCAGCACTTTAAAAACGCCATGGCTGCTGCCAGATTTCTGGAGGCAGACCCCAGAGTGGAGCGGGTTATTTTCCCAGGTGAATTCTTTGTAACACCTAATATTTGACATGTATAATATGAGACATGCCTCCCAATAAAAAGCTGACTCTTTGATGTTCTCATATAAACTGTGTTAACCTTTAACCATGTGAAATTAAATAATCAGCGTTCTCGGCTCCAGTTTCCTCTGATGTTCATGCCAGCGTACTTTGTGTCTATGACCTTTCTCTTCTTTTGCCGTTTTATTCCACAATAGACTTGATAAAAGTTCACAATTCCAAGCCTTCCCTTTTCAAGGAGCCCATTCCTTTATCCCTGACTGAATCATGCATTTATGCTTTTCCTGTTTTCAGTTGTTCTCACATTACTGTTCAAGGTTTCTCCCAGAAAACTTGCTAAGCCCCACCGGCTCGTTGTGTTTTTGAGTTAAAAATGTTTAAAGTTGACAGGAAATTAGAAAATATCACTTATTGAAAGATTGGAAGATTAATACCTGAACACCAACTATAAAGTCTTAAAAAATGCAAACATTTTAAAGAGACTTTAAAAAATAAGCAATGCTTAGCCTGGTGAGGGCACAAGTAAAGCCTGATGGCCCGCCAGGCTTAAAATACACTGGGAGGATACCCTGCTGTTTACATAGCACTAAAAACATAGATGTACTACACTGAAAAAAATAGGTGATTAAACTTAAATATATTGTGTTAATTTAATTGTCAAGTTAACTAAACAAACATGTAGTAGGTTTGAAAAACTTAATACAATTATTTGTGACCAATTAGCACAATTGTTTTTAAGATGGAGCTCCATTCTCTTTTTTCAGTGCACATATTGTGTTTCCTAACAGTGGTTCTGTCTGAAGCATTGTATATTTCATCTACTGTGCTTTGATGAAATATGATGTTATTCTTCTGAAATGCTGTTAGTTTTATAAAATCATTTAGAAAACTTTCCATTTCCCCCAGATTATCTTTGTCTGACAAAAGTTTTGATGATCTGAAATACTTAAACATGATAAAAAGACAAAACACAAGTAGTCTGTAATAAGGAAAACATATTTTAGTCTTGGAAATTATAAAAAACTGAATTGCAGTATTAGCAGCATTGATAGGTCAAATATAAGAAATGTGGCTCTGAGACTTTCATAATGAAAATAACTTGAAGTTAACAGGTTCATGAGGACAAACATCAGACATATCATTAAAGAAATAACATGAATAGGTTTTGACACACAGACATGTATAATTTTTTTTGCTGAGCCATGTCTAAAAAAGTACATAAAGACATTTCAGAGTTGTCTATCTGCTTTTTTGAGCTGTTCAGGCAGAAGTATCGAAAACTCAAGAGTTCACATACTTCCTTGCACTAGTTTAGAGTTTTTATTCAAGCCACAATCCTGAACAAAGAGCCTGAAAAGCCTTTGCAGGGAGATTAGGTGGTTTTTCATATTTGTTTTTTTTCTCTCCACACAGGCCTGTCCTCCCACCCACAGCACGAGATAATGAAGAAACAATGCACCGGGTGTCCAGGAATGATCACCTTCTATATCAAAGGGAAACTCGAGCACGCCACCACCTTCCTTAGCAACCTTAAAGTAATTTATAGATAATATGTTTTAAGTCTTTTTTGTTGTTGTTGTGGTTGGTATTGAGAAAATTCACATCACTACACAGTCTGCAAGGTAGCAATTTCTGGGAGTGGACCCAGTTTAGACAAAAACAACCATAGGCAGCATCGTATCATTACTAAATTATTGTGTGACTTGATCTGATTATTATTTTGCTTAAACAAAAATGGATAGAAAGAAAGGCATATTTTGTCCATATGACACACTTCAATTAACCTCCTGTGAAGTGTAATTTCTATATGTGTATACCTTCATTAATCTCTACTACTACTTTATTTCTAAAGCATTTTATTAAAAACAACAGCTGCAGTAAAGTGCTGTATTGAAGTCCAGCACTTTATTCTAAATCAATGAACCTTTAAAACGTGGAAGAACAAAAAAAAAATTTAACAAAAAGACTTTAAACGACAGTAAGATCAGTAAAACCTAAAACAGAAATCCTTATGTGGTTTAATATTTGCTGCTGTTCTTTGCTTGCCTTCATGTCTGTTGTTTGGTTTCAGATGTTTGCAGTCGCAGAGAGCCTTGGTGGTTATGAAAGCTTAGCAGAACATCCGTAAGTATCAACTATCTGTACTCCTAATAGAGCTTTCTAAAAAATGTTATACGTTTCTTTTTACAAGATAAACTGCATTTTGAAATAATTCCACAAGAGGGCAGCAGAGCTCAAATAGAGAATCAACCCCTACATTAGGATTTTATTTTTTATTTTTTGCAATGACTGCTCTGTTTTCCTTCAAGACATCAGAATTTTTTTCTGTGTTCAGTACATGTTGAAGTTACACCGTCTCCTGTCTGGATTTAGGGCGATCATGACCCATGCATCAGTGCCAGAGAACGACAGGGCCGTTCTTGGGATCAGTGACACACTGATCCGTCTCTCCGTGGGACTGGAAGACGCGGTTGACATCATCGAAGACCTTGACCAGGCACTGAACGCTGCTGTAAGTATCAGTAATAGTCAAAACAACAGGAAGAACCTCAGTTTGTTAGTCAAAACAGGGTTTAAATATAGGAGTGAGAATCTGAACTTTTGCCAGATTTCCCAGCATGACTAAGGCAGAAATGGTTTCTCCTGGGTTCCAGATAGAAAACTGCCAGCAGGAGAAAGAAAGCTTGAAGTACATTTGACTGCAGTTTGCCTGAGATATTTCTGTATTTGATGAACTTTAAGCCCCTCTGTTTATTGTAAATAACAGTTCAACCAAGACCTACAATTTAAACATGAATGTTTTTTCTTTTTTGTTACTTTTAGGGGATACATTAAGTAGAAACTACAATAAAAATGTTTGTCTATCAGCTCAATCACAGGCATTTTTGCAATCTATCAGATGAAGGCTGTGGAATGGATCCCCAAGTGTGAATGGGATGTGATTGGGAGCAGGTATTCCATTATTGGTTGTCACAATCCATCCAGGATTTTTCCCCCTTAATCACCTTTCTCTAAAGAGTTAATCAATCCTTCCCAACTTTTCTATCCATCCACTTTCTATCCAAAGTTCTTTTTCCCAATCCCACTTTCTAAATAACCCATCCAACCAGCCTTTCTCCTCCCAAGTACCTTTACCTTAAAGATCCATCCATCCAATCCTTTTTTTTCCCCAATCCTTTCCCCGAAAATTTCCATCCAGATATTCTTTCCTAATCCGTTGTCTGAAAGGCATCCGTCCGTCCGTCCAAGTTTTTGTTCTTGGTCTGGTTTTTGCAGGATCCGTAATAAAAGACTGACTATTTCAGAAATCCCTGCCAAAAAAAGGGATTTGTGTTTGGAAAAGTATGACATTTTGTCCTACAAAATCTGTAGTTAACCTGAGGCCATACGAAACCTCAGCTTTGATGAGCTCTTCACTTTTCAGACCGATTCAAATTGAGAAATTTTCAGGAGATTGAAAACAAAGACTTTTTGGATTGGTAAAGGGCAGGCTGATGTGCACAGACCATCTGATTTCAGATTACTTTCTCATTTTTAACTGCGGACATGTTGGACAGGTTAAACTTTTCATCAAAAAGCAAATCAAGCCTTTAGCAATTTTCACACAGAGGTATAAAAGAAACATTGCTGGTGGGAAAACCTGGACTACATCAGTGGTAAAGAAATAGTACATGTGGGAGGTTTTCTGTTTGGTACACATCAACATGTATGAATCTTTATCGGTACAAGAAGTGAGTCTTAGGAGAGCCACCGTCGTGTTAATACTCATCTGGTAAAGAGAAGGATGGCTCATGATGAAGACAAATCAGACTAGAGGAAGTGTTGGGAATATTTTGGGAATATTTACAGAGAGTCAGTCCAGGAGTAATAACAGTCCAGAGTTGAGCAGATAAACCTCTTCTCTGTGCCGCTGGGGCAGATCCATCACTCCTTGACTCTGCTGCAGTCAGTGCCGCATAGAGCTAAACAGATGAATGGCTCTCCTCATAAAAATCTCTTGGATTAATTCTTGTTTATGTTCTCCGAGTTAAAGTAAGAACAAATACTCTTCATTGTGCAGAGACATATCTTCGGTTAACGAACCATGCATTCAATTAACTATCTGCATATATATTTGCTGTGGAAGATTTTTTCTCGTATCTGTGAGCCAGACAAACAGACTGCTCATCATGAGTACCGCAGAATCCACGTTGAGGTTCACTGCTTGGTTTGAGCCTTTCTCTCACCTGAGTGCATGCTGTGCACCGCTGCATGCACTCATGCACCTCTTATTATGAACTAACCCTTACTCCCCGCCCCTGCATCCCATCATTCCATCCTGTAGGCGCTTGGTGTTGGGTTTTATTGCGCCCCTTTCCTTTCTTTTTTCCCTGCCAGGATGTTTTATCAAACTCATTTGATGACATTGTGATTGTTTAATGCAACCGGTGAGGGTCATGAATGTGAGTCCCTGTGTGTTTTATATAATGAAAAAAATGAATTAGGGTCTGAAAAACACAGTTCAATAAAACTATTAGAATCCCACAGCTTGACTAAATTCAGTTTGACCGAGTCTGGTTGAGATTCTGTTGGGTTAAAACTGTTTTAACTGAGATTTGGTGTGCTGGTTTGAATAATTCACCTCTTATTAGCAACTACTGGTAGACTACCCTTTGGAAAGAATTAAAATTTCTTCCAAGCCCCCTTTGTGATCTCCTTTAGCTGGGTCCTGCATGACTGCCTGTGCCTCCTCCTCTCTGCATTCAGATAATGTAGCTGCATCCCTTCTGCTGGCCATCTGTAGCAAATGGAAATTAAATGGAGACAAATATGGTCCCAGGAATAAAGGTCCTCTGATGGGTGAAAGTTTTAATTGGCTATGACTCCAGGTCGAGTGATGCTTATCGAAGTATTCGGATCAGGAACCTGGCTATTGAGTAACCATGGAAAACTCTCTTAGGATTTGGTGAATTTTAATTGGTAAACATTTTGTCACCCTCTCTCTGGTTTGTCTTCTGCTACTCAGGCTTTGACCTAGTTATCAGAGACTGCCTGGCATCTCTGCTCATAAAGACAAGGTGACTGATTTTGTAGTTTAGGCTTCGCTGTTTCTGCTCCCTGGATCACTGTGAGCCATCAGCTGTAACCTCACGTCTGTCTCCACGAGGCTGAATGCTCAGGTTATTGATCTCTGTGTTTTTCTCCCGTTTCTCTGATAGCACCCAAAGAAGAATTGAAACATCTGCCTGGCATCCTCGAGCCTGAGGTTGTAGTGGTAACAATGCTCTGAAGCACCTGAAATCTAAAAACCAGATGACGATCAACACGTGGTGCCTCGGTTCCACCTTTCAGGAGACAAAATGTTCTGGAAACAGCACAAATTGCGTCAACTGTGAATAATTATCACAATTTTTACACAGTTATTGTTTAATGCCTACACTATCGCACTCACTTGTAAGCTTATTTATCCTATGCCAGTTTTGCTTTGTTTATATAATTATATATGTTTTCTAACTTTTTTTGAAAGCTTTATGAGAGAAAAATTCCATTTAGACATCATGAAATGGTTTTTAGTATCTTAATTCCAAAAACTGTGCATTTACAAGTGAAATCTGTATTAAAGTGGGTTTTTTAATGCCAACTTGAAAAATGACTTTTTTTTTTTTAAGTTAAAGCCCATACTTAGCTTTTGCTTTCATCTACTGATCAAATGTTAGTTCCTATAAATGTTAAACATCTTCTTATGCACAAAAAAGAACAGGATTTTGGTGTTTCTTGGAGAGCACAGAGTTTTAAGTCGACAAATTTACCACCAACACTAATCAAAAGGCCATGGAATGCACTTGCCTTACTTGGAGCAGACTTTCTCAGCACGCATTTGCTGTGGATGAGTTTTTAAAGATGCAAGAGCAGGAGTTGTTTCTGTCCTCTCATAGTTGGCATTTGGGCTAATGTGGATGGCAACTTTTTCCACCAGATCGAGACTTATTTAGGTTTTAATAGTTTATTAACAACAGGAGTCGATGGATTTTTCCCTTCCTTCCTACTCATCCATCACGTTACCAGCTCTATGGTTATAAATTTAGCCTCATGAATAAACACTTCATGATTCCTAGAGCTTCTCTCACAGGAAAGAAAAAGAATGACTGTTAAGCAAATCAGCTGGTTCCTATCTTTTAAGGTCAAATTCATAACAACATTTCAGGGTAAATGTTAATTTTCTCCAGAAAGAAAAGCACTTCCATCTTTTAGATTTACGTTCAATTTTGCCTTACTTATAAGCATGCATTGATCATTAAACCCTGATAATTCCCAAAACTCTATTTACATTAGCAGAGTTGTTAATATAACTTGTGGTCTTATAAAAGCTACATTTTAGTAAATTAGGAATTCATTAAAAAACATATTCAAGACGTAAAAAAAACTAGAGTTTCTAATTTGGAAATGAAGGTACTAGAGCCCTGATGAAGGAGTGGAACAGCCTGAACAGAGGTTCAGAGTGTAGGTTCCACAACCCTTCAGGGTTTTGGGTGTCGTCTCTTGCTGGTGTTGGTCCACTGTGTTTTATCAAGTCTTATCATGTAGACAGCTACAATTAAATTTAAGAGCACTTCATGCTTCTTTAGGCTGGCAAGCTCAATAAAAGTACAGATTTAATTTTCTCTATCCTAAGTACCAAATATGTGTTTAATGACTGTGATATCACTTTGCCTGATTGGAAAGCAAACTGGCCTCATCTAATTGGTATTTTAAAGATTATAAAGAAGAGAGGCACCAGACCCAACAATGCAGACAAGCTAAAGGCTGCTATTAAATCAACCTGGACTTAACTCCTCACCACAGCCACAGGCTGATCACACCCATATAAGGTCACATTGATACAGTAATTCCTATGAAAGAACAAAAACATCATAAGTTAGCCAGCAGTAACTTCTTGTTAGTGGATGTTTGGCTGATTCCAGAAGACCTTCAGCATTGTCAGTTTCATCTGAACTGAGTATTTATTTTTTACTAAATAAATACGCCTCTCACAGACGTGAAATGCTTAAAGATTTAAAATATGACTGGCTAACCAAACCTTAGTCTCCATGACTTTGTTGGGCTAACTTTGGATGTTGGAAAGAGACCAAAAAACATGTCCTGGTACATCTAAAGTTTAAATGGGAACAGTGACTTCATATACCCATAAAATTATGTCCTTGGAGTTCTTAGAGGGTAAAATAAACATTTATTTCATGATTCTGTCAGTGTTTCACACACCTTTTGTCTTGTTCAAAGAGTCGACTTTCTGTTTGTTCTGAAGTCAGAGATGATATTAATTTTGAAATATCTATAGGTAAAAAAACAACTTAATTTTGAAGGTGACCTTGCCATTTGTGCAACAAAGAACTGGTTTGAAACATCAATGTAGCCTCACAGAAAATGGCCTTGCTCGCAAACATTTTTAGCTCTGCCCAGATATTTTCTTTGGTGCTGAGATCAAGACTTGGAGTGGACATTTCTAAACTGATTTTTTTTGTGTCATTTTATGACTACTTTTGTAGTATAAGTGGGGTCAGGGTCGACTTGAAAGAAAAAATCTTAGACCAAACTTTAATGTCTTGAAATGTTGCTTCAGTATTTCCCCATAATGTTTTTCCTCATGATAGCATCTATTTTGTTAAGAGTGTCAGTCCCTCTTGCAACAAAACTTGCACACAACATGATTTTGCCAACCCCCATACCTCACATTTGGGGTAGCGCTCTGCAAGCTTCCCCCTAATTTTACCTTCAAATGTAAAAAATGGTCATTACAACCAAACACTTCAATATTAGATTAATCAGATTACATTAATAGATATTGAAAGAATATCCTTCAAAATTAATTTTCTTGTCCCTGAGTACATTTACAAACTGTAATCTGGCTTTTTATGTTGCTTTCAAGGTATTGACTACTTTCTTGCAGAGTAACCTTTCAGCCCATGTAGGTACAGGACTGACTTTTATTTTTCAGCTTCTGACATCATGTTCACAAGGTCTTTTGTTCTGGAGTTGATATTTTAAACAAAAAACCATTAATTTCTGGACTACATAACCTGCCTCCTTACTGAACAGTTTGATAGATGGACATTGTCCTGGTGTTTATACCTAAAATTGCGAGATAAACATCCATCCATCCATTTTCTGTACACCTTGTCCCTAGCAGGGTGGGGAGGGGTGCTGGTGCCTATCTCCAGCGAACATTTTGGGCAGGGTCACCTGGACAGGTTTGCCATTCCAACGCAGGCTAGACAAACATGGCATCCTATAACATCTGAAAGCTATGCCAGATTTGTGAATGTCCACAATCTTCTTCCTGATATGCTGCTTGAGTTTTTTGCATGATGTCACATAAGGAAGCAGTTTGTTTGAAGTGTTGCCTTAATATACATAAATTTTATTAAAATCTTGTCAATTAACCGAATGATTAATCAGAAGCTTACAAAGCTATGACATAATCCAAAGATTTATTAATTTCTAATTATGTAAGCTTCAGAGTCTGAAGAATGTAATGAAAAAAATCTCTCAATCTGTTAGCAAATAGAGATAATATGAGTAATCATAATGAAATTGTTGCACAAACATCTGGTTTCAACTTTGTTAAAACCCCTTTTCAAACCACAAACACTTGCATGCAATTCAATGGGTCCATGACAGCTAATAAACTTCTTGCAGCCTCTTCTTAATTCCTTGTTCAGAAAACTAAGATAAAACTCCAACCAGTGTGCCTCTTTGAGGATTTTAAAACTGTGGTGTCAAAAACAAATCTAAGTTTTCAGCTTTTGTTAACAGATGTTGTGTTGCTTTTTTTCAGAATTTTTGGAATTTGATCAATCATGTTTTATCTCTTATTTTTTTAACAGTGATATTTTTCACATGCACCAAAAGTTTTATTTTTTTTATGTTATTTTTTTTTTCATTTGTGCCTTATTTTTGCAAATGTGATTGCACACTCGTATCATCACCACTTCAGAATTTATAAAATCACTTTTTCCAAGCTACCAGCAGTGTTCTCAGAAAGTTTTCATGAGTTTTCACACCTCAGCTTTGCATTTACACTGAGAACACAGCTTTGATTTTGTCTCCTTATAGAAACCTGTGGACTTTGAATCTGAATCTGACCGGGGAAGCACTTTTTCATGTTCCTCATTTCCTTCTGTAGTGATAAAATGGCTGTGCTGCAGTCATTCATAAGATCTGCTCTGTTCTGTTCAGGGTCACAGTATGTGCAGACTGCTGGGGGAGAAACGAGGGCAGGGAGGGCACACACTGGACAAATCACCACTTCATCACATGGATAACACATGAGACAAAGAGCCTGCAGCACTCATGCTCTTATACTCATCATCATTGCTAATTTATTTTTTCATAATATGAAACCACACATTCCACTCCCCCTATGCATGTGAATAACGCAGTCATTTACCTTAAATGCATGGCACATCATTTTAAGATAACATTAATTTTATAATTAGCAAATCACGCACTTTAATTGAAAATGTCTTTATCAGAAGACATTTTTTACTGTTAGATTCCTCTCCAGTTCCCAGTTTTTGCATGCGAGGCAGGAACCTTTTCTACTTTTTAGAGGAGGCTTAAAACATTCCCTTCTGTAAATAAAGTTTATAGTCAGTGTGGCTTAGGTGTCTTAAGCTATCTCGGTAATGTTACTGCTATGGTTTAAGTTGATACACCTGAGCTGCTGAAATACTCAGTGACGACTTTTCTCTTCTGTCTATCCTAGTTTGCTATTATGGCTGCCATTGGCTTTGTGTTTAATTACATATCCTTCCTGAATAGAATGCTTGAAGAATATGTTGTTGCCATTGGCAATGTGTCAATTTTTTGCATTTTTTTCCTCCAACGGATATTACTAAACTATGTTTCTGGATAAAAAATACTTATAGAGCTATAATTTCCTTAAACTTTCCCAGAAATGGTTACTTTTTCCCCTTCCCTTGACCCTCAGTCAGCTAGAGCTGAGGGTTTTTCAGAATGAGCGATGGCTGAAAACTCATACTTCATTCAATCGCCTGGCCTGGGCCTCCTTATATAGGATTGTTTTCACTAATTTACATTAAATCACCAACTGGATCTGAGAACTGAATTGGACAGTATATAGTTGGATTTAAACAGACTTTATGTTGGTATTGTCTTGAAATTAATCTAAATAAATTTATCATGAAGTATCGGTCACCCCTTACGATAATTTAATTCAGGTGTTCACTTCAATGGCCAATGACGTATAAAAATCAGAATCTATGTATGCAGATTTCTCATTGTAAAGGAATGGGTTGCTCTTAGGAGCTAAGCCAATTTCAGTGTAATATGATGAAAACAATCCAGCTGTGAACTTTTCTGTCTTATAAACATTCCACATCCAACTATTAGTGGTATTATAACAATAAAAAAGCAATTGAAGAAAACAGGCAAATTGTGGTTACAGCTTTTTGTAGAGTAAATTACTACAGACCTCCAGTCTTTTTGTGGTCTTAAGGTCAGCTCAAGAACAGTGTGAATAGTTTTATGCAATATGTTTCCATAGCCAGGAAGCCAAATCCAAGACTCGCATCACCTAGTGCAATGTAAAATGCTAGGTGCATTATAAAGCAATGTGCAACTGGAGGGATGGAGACATTTTCTCTCGAAATGAATCACGACTCTGTTTGGCTATCCAAAGGATAAATGTGTTCTTTGCTGTTACCAGAAGAACAGCACTTGCCTGACTGCAACTCATAATCCTCCAGCATATTAAGTTATTCTGAACAATTTCATGCTCCCAACTTTGTGAGAACAGTTTGAGGCTGCCCCTTCCTGTTCCAACATGACTTTGACCCATGGGAACAAAGAAAATGTCTATAAAATCATGGATTACTTTGGTGTGGAGAAACGTGACTGGGCTGCAACGGGTCCTGACTTCAACCTAATAAAACACCTTTGGGAGGAATTAGAGTGGAGCCCGGGAGCCAGGCCCTCTCATCTAACATCTGTTCCTATTTTCAAAATGAATTTTGGGAGGACAAAATCATTTTCAGCTAAACACATTAAACTTTGTGGAAAGCCTTCAGAGAAGAGTTGAGGTTGTTAAAACCCAACCCTTGTTAAGAATTGGATGTCACTAAAGTTAGTGTTTGTGAAGGCAATTTACTCATTATTATGTATTGTCATATAATTTCAAATAGCCAGTTTATTTGCAAAGTGTTTATTTTGTTTAGTAAATTGCAAAAATTACTATGAAAATACCTACATTTAGGATATTATGAGTAAGAAGAAAAATGCCCAAGAATAAACAACATGTTTAATTTAGCTCCTCTTCTTGAATGTTACACAATATTGCTCTGTTTTCAGTTCCAAAACTGTTAGATTTTGTGAATTTGACCTCATATATTATGCACCTTCTAATGGAGAAAAAAAAATAGCTGTTAGATGGATAAATATTTATTTATTTGGTATTTTTAAGTTCGCATAAACTACTCTGTGTTTATATGGTGAAGAGTAACCCTAACAAGCTGTAGTCCAGGGGTGCCCAAAGTCGGTCCTCGAGGGCCGGCATCCTGCACATTTTAGTTCTCTCCCTGGTGGTACCAACAGCCTTTTCAGCATGTCAGTGTTCTTCTTAGGCCTTCTAATAAGCCATCATTTGATCCAGGTGCGTTAAACCAGGGACAGAACTAAAACATGCAGGATGCCGGCCCTCGAGGACCGAC
>CAEFZX010010557.1:0-75254 GCA_903066825.1 Alfaro cultratus
AACAGGCTGGGCTTTATTGGGGTTGCTATGTAACAGGCTGGGCTTTATTGGGGTTGCTATGTAACAGGCTGGGCTTTATTGGGGTTGCTAGGTAACAGGCTGGGCTTTATTGGGGTTGCTATGTAACAGGCTGGGCTTTATTGGGGTTGCTATGTAACAGGCTGGGCTTTATTGGGGTTGCTAGGTAACAGGCTGGGCTTTATTGGGGTTGCTATGTAACAGGCTGGGCTTTATTGGGGTTGCTATGTAACAGGCTGGGCTTTATTGGGGTTGCTAGGTAACAGGCTGGGCTTTATTGGGGTTGCTATGTAACAGGCTGGGCTTTATTGGGGTTGCTATGTAACAGGCTGGGCTTTATTGGGGTTGCTAGGTAACAGGCTGGGCTTTATTGGGGTTGCTATGTAACAGGCTGGGCTTTATTGGGGTTGCTATGTAACAGGCTGGGCTTTATTGGGGTTGCTAGGTAACAGGCTGGGCTTTATTGGGGTTGCTAGGTAACGGGCTGGGCTTTATTGGGGTTGCTAGGGAACAGGCTGGGCTTTACTGGGGTTGCTATGTAACAGGCTGGGCTTCACTGGAGTTGCTAGGCGACAGGCAGTGCCTGCTGATTTGTGACTATACATTCTGGTTTTTGATACTAAAAAACATAAACTTAATGCCAAAATCTGACTGGGTGTTTTTTTAAGCACTTTGGTTGTTTTTAGAAGCAGTAAGCCCAAATGGAAGTAAAAGAAAATGTGAATTTTGCTAAATATGTCACCTTAAATTTAAACCTGCAACAGAACTTAATTTTTTAACGCGTGAAATATAAAGCTTTCTTACTGTAGGATTAAAAAAATAAAGCTTTTCATTCGAGAAGCCAAAATTGAGTTGAATGTTGTTCAAAGATTTATATCAGTGGAGAAAACATCCAATTAATAATTTGTGGGGGTTTTTATAATGGTTGCATCCATGCTGATATAATTTATGCATGAGCCTCTTTCTCTCAGTGCTACCTTCACTCATTCTGTTATGGGCTGTCTGGGTCAGGGGAACATTGATGTCTCTATTCTGGCAAACATCACATTTAATGTTTGAATCCACTTCAAACGATCCCTTCACACTGGTGCCAGCCGGGCACATCTGGAAGCACTGGATGATGGGAGCTGGAGGCCCGAGGAGCTGAGGCGACAGCGGAGCCACTGAATACACCGAACCGGGCAGCCGGTCTCAGTCTGCAGGGTAATTACAGGATCCAGACGCTGAAGTTTGACCAGAGATACTGAGGCTGCTGGGTTGCCGCCTTGGGCCTCTCAGCAAAGCAGCTCTAACCACCTTAACCTAGAGAACATGCTGCGAGTCTGGTTCCACACCACCGCAGAGACAGAGACACGCCGATGCCGGGCCAGCTGGGACAGTACAGTCCGTTCTTCATCTGAGATGGACAGGGTGAAACTAGAACTCTGTTTCTGCTGCCCTTCATCATCTGTCCTCTCTCTGTGAATTCAGGAGTTGGAGTAGTTTTGCTGTTATCTACAGTTTGACTCCTGGCTATAAATCATCCGCTACGCCCGGGGAAGCTGCGTCCTTCCTTTTGACCTGCAACCTTCACACATCCTCACCCAGCCAGGTCTTACGTTACCACACCAGGACAGAGTAATGACGAGGTTACAGTCCGTCAAACATGTCGCCGTCCTGGCAGGAGGGCTAATCCATAAACCCTGTCTGTCTGAGTGGAGGTGAAACTTACAGAGAGCCTTGCAAAATGCTAAACATTTTCTCACAGGACAAGGATAAACCCACTTTATTCACACTTTAGGTAAGTGACCAACAGTGTATAATTGTGTGGAAAGAAAATGCTAATTTGAAACCAGAAACAGCTGCAGGTTTTGGAGATTTGCTTCCACTGGCTTTGCACATAGAAACTATATTTCTGTCCAATCGTCATGAGCGAACTTTAAAATGAAGCAAAAAAGAAAATGTGAAATAGACGTGTTTCCATCTACGATTTTGGAGCAAATCAACCAGGCTACATGAAATGAGATTTGTCAGATTCTGACTTTAAGCAAACTGTAGCTGTAATGAACAGAAAGAGATTGCTAACTAGCATGAACAACACATCTCAGAGATCTGGAGAGTCCTCCCCTCCGAGCTGAAGGTTAGGACTTAGAAATGTTTCCAAGCTTCGTGTCTCATAACGGCAGATCCACCAGTGGATGGGAGTTTGCTACGTCAGATCTTATTCTGCAAATGTGTTTCTATTTCCACATTGAGTCTTTTTCAGAAAAACCCAAGAACATCTCAAGCAAGCGTAGAAACCGAGGAAGTTATTTCAAATTTACTGTTTCCATCAACTTTTTCATGTGTGATGGCTGGAAAATGTTAGCTGCGCAGTCCATGAAGCACTGACCACAAACATTAGTTCTGCTAATGCTAATGCTAAACTAACTCAGCAGTTAGTAGAAGCTAATGCTAAACCCCTGAACAATGACAGAACAGCACATCACCCTAAAGAGGATGTGCGCCCAACACTGGAAAGGACAAAGTGTGTCTGTAAACAGCAGTTTTTAAGTCTTGCCACAGATCTGGACTTTGACTAGGCCATTCCAACACAAGGACAGCTTTAATTGGAGCTCTGGCTGTGAGTTCAGGGTGTTCTGCAGCTTCTAACAGGTTTTATTCCAGGATTGTCCAGATTTAGCTCCATCCATTTTCCCATAAACTCTGACCAGCATTACATCACTGTGTGTTGGTCTGATGCATTAAATACTAAAAGAAAAAGTTTATTTTGAGCTTTGTTTTAGGAAAATGTAAACCGTTGTGTAATTCAGCACCACACAATGTTCTTTCCTCCGACTTTATCGGTGCTATTCACAGGTGTCAGACCGGCAGTGGACAGCAGCAGAGATATGAACTAAATGACTCATTATTTCCTTTTTCCAGTGCAGGTGTCAAAGCTAAGTTGATGAGTGAGGAAGAGGAAGAGCACCCCTGGGGCGATTTGGCACGGCAGCACGGGTCACTCCTCCAGGAAGCCATTTTTCTGCAGAGAGCTGCTGGAACTGACTGCATGCTCACAAAACTGTTTTGGTCTTTAAAATCTGACCTCCTGGTTGGCCCGGTCACTAGTTAACTGTAAAATACGATTAAAGTGAAACCACTGAACGCACGTTGGAGAGCAGCTTCATCTTGTTTCTGTGAGCCAATCAAACACCAGGAAAAGCTGAACATCATCAATCATCTCAGAGATCAATGTTACTCTGTGACAAAGCAGCCAGAATCATTTCCTGCTAAATTATCAACCAGATTCATTCAATTCTGCTTAGAGGCACAAAATGAAAAAACATCAGCAATGGATCTTCCTTCTCTCTGCATAAAACGTTACATTATCTATGACTGATGTCTTTGCCAGTAAATTATGTACACCTCTGGTCTACATGCCTGCAGGGTGTTTGTGTAAGCTCATGGTTTGATTTATTGCCGTCATGCATTCACCGTCTTCCAGCTTCTTCACCAGTCATGTGAGCTTTATCTCCACTCCAACAACATTAGCAAGTTAGATCAGTCTGTGCATCCCAGACTGTTTCCCTCCTAAATAAATATATAAATAAACTCGGCTGCACCCCCCTCCACTCCCCCTGAGTGCAGCCCGTGGAGACATACGGCTGCTAATTGCAAGCCTGAACGCGTGGCGTTAAAAACGGATAACGCTGGATGACAGATAGCCTGAGCTGAAAAAATGATGTCAGCTGAGGCTGGCTAAGCACGCCGTCCGCACGCTTCATGAGGAACCTCCAATTACTCACACCAACACAAATAAAATATGACTTTATGATAAGATTTTCTCATAAAAACAAGGATATGGTTTTGTGAAATGATCCTCTTTTTACAGCTTTATGGACACAGAAACAGAAACAGGGCGGGGACAGCCTGATGTCTGATAAAGTTCACTGTTTCTACAGCATTTAAAACCTACAAATACAACTTGATCTAAGAGCTTTTAATTCATAAAGAAAAACTAAAATTAATAAATGTACTGCAAAGATTTATTGGATTATTTCTAGAACAGTGTCACTCTGCTGGTTCTGTTTTCAGAATTTTCTGGTTGAATTGTTGCCGTTTGGAAAATCATTCCCTCTGAGTCTGGATGCTGTGCAACTGAGGATTTTAGCTCTTACTTTTTGATGTAACCGTGGCAACAATATATTGTTTTTACAACCGGGAGAAGCTGATTAGCATCTCAAAAGCTCAAATAACACCTGACCTGTGACCCCAAACCCCAGAAGAGCTGAAGAGGACACTTCATGGACGCAGAGCAGAGAGAGAAGGAGGAAGTAAAAAACCACCTCAGAGATTTAAAGAGAAGAAGCAAAAGCAAAGGAGCTGGATTAGCAGAGCTTGTCGACGGCACGGAAGACGCGTTTCTCTGGAATATTATCTCCGCTGTTCAGATTTTCAGCTGTTAGAATGTCATGACAGTCATACAGCAACATTCTGCAGTCAGAGGCTTCTTCAGATTAGATGTGAGACTGACTGCTACTGGAGATCCTTCCTGCCTACAGCAGCAGCAGCAATGACTCTTTAAAGATACTTGATGTTTCCCTTTGGGATAAATAAAATATTATCATTATAATGCTATCTATGACAGTTATTTGCTATTATTATCTATCATAATTACAGTTAATTATGCCTGAATGTGAGCAGTATTTTCATTGCAAAGATTTGTTGGATGCTATATTTAGGCAAAATTTTTCACTCTGTTTTCCAATATTAGAAGCAAAATAAACTTTTATTACCATTTTTACCCAAACCTGATCCAGATCTTAGTGGCTGAGATGCTAACGCTCAGAGAAAATCTGGGTTTTATCATCTCTCAAATGTTTAAAGATGTTTTCCAATTTGTACAATTTGTAATACACAGAACAGAGTGAAACACCTGCTAAAATTTGAAGTAGTTATCAGTAAAATATCTTTCTGCTGCTCTGCTGTTTGTGCAGGACTGGAATATAATCAGGACCTTCATTTGTGGAACCAACTGTAAAGCTTGAAATCCTACTTTTACTGCTGGAAATGTTTCCAAACAAGTAAAATGATCTTTCATGTAAACAAAGGACAAATGTGTCAGCCTCCATTCATCCAGCTGACTGGCAGTGTGCAGCTAAAGACAGGAAGGGAACTGAAGAAAAGTCCAGTCCCTGCACAAGTTTCTCTGGCATCTTCAAGCATTTCTGCTGTTTTAAACTTTAAAAAAATGAAAATTAAACAACTTCATCCCAGAAACCAAACAATGACTGGTATAAAATGAAGCGAGTCAAATAAATATGAGAAAAAGGAAAGCAGCGTCTGTCAGCTGAACAGGAAGTCCTGGACAGTCAGTTGAGTTGTAAAGGACACAGAATGACATGAGGGGAGTTAATTCACTGTTTGTTCCCTGAGATCAACATTAGATACACAACACAGCAGAAAACTGAGCCCAACCATTTAACAGCTTCTCTTTAAAAGATGAGGTGAAGACAGGAAGCTCATACGAAAAAAGGAAATGATTGTGACCTACATCAAGACATGGCTGGTGAATAAAGAGCCTGAGGCAGTGACAAGCATTCAGCCGTCAAATATCAAAAGGCCAGCTATGAGTAATGCATTACCCCGCGCACGTCCCAGCTGAGAGGCTGACAACGCTCCATGTTTTTAATAATAATAATACATTATGGTGCTCCCAGTTTCACATTTTAAAAGTCTGAAACTGAGGCTGGAGACACGATAAAACACGATGAACTGAGGCATCCAGGTCAACGTTTCACTGCTAACCCTGAAGGAAGAAAAACGATACATTCAGGACGCCAAGAGATGATTGTTTCACTAATCCATTATTCTGATGATTAATCATAATCAATTAATTACTCGTGAAAACTTCAATCATAAGAATTTAGATTTTTTTTATCTTGATAAATTTCAATTAATGTTAAAAAACAAGACTGATCTTATCAGAAACACTAGTTTTATTTTATCCACTGTTTGTTCCACAAGATCAATAAATATAATCAAATTTGAAGGCCATGATTAAATGTAGTTACTGTGTGCATCTTGGTGATATAAATCATACTTTTATTTACGTAAGCAGCTCCAATCTCAAATGAGCCACACTTGGTCACATCCATACAGATACTAAAAAAAGAACCAATAAATAGTTTTTCCACCACAATTTTTATCTTTTTCATAATAGTACCACAAAATATCGTAATAAAGCTTCGAGTCTATATCGCCCACCGAGAAGTTGAGGATTAATCCAATTAATCGTTGAGTTCTGGATGTATCGCTGCAAAAGCTTCAATATCGAAAATATCCTAAAATACTTTCAGGAGGTTCTCACTCTCGACTTCACTGAAAGATGTTTGCTTATTTACAACTTTCACGGTTCAACTTAAAGGACAGTGGATTCTAAAGATCCACTGCAGATTTAAACTGGATGACGAAACTAGAAGAGCCGAATCCACCAAACACACGTGAGAGAAATCCGACAGATCCATCACTCAGCAGCTCCTCAAAGCCACATTCCTGTCCGATACCTGATGCTCGGATTCATGGAAAGGCTGAACAGAACCGAGCCAGAACCGAACCGATTCGGAGTGCGCTTCATTCAGTGAGGGAAGTACCTGTCATCGTAGCAGAAATCGGCTCCCAGAGTGTTGACGTACAGGACCAGAGCCACGGCGCCGCACAGCAGTTCAGCGAACATCTCTGCTCCACGCAGACTTCAGGGAATCACGTCAGTAATTACAATAAAAATACTGGAAAAATGGAAACAAAAAGGAGAAATGTGCAGAGCGAGTCGGATTGGGGGGGCTGCCGATCCCGGTCACTGTTCAGTCCCCGTCTTTGTCAGGATGTCTCTCCGATAATAAGTCCATTCTGTCCCCCCAACCCGAGCCCTTCATCCTCCATGAAGTGCAGAAAGTGGATAATCCATAGGTGGCTTTCTGTCTAACCCATGGTGGGAGATCTACACCCTGCTGGGAGTTGGGCAGAAAATAAAACAGCGTTCAGTGGATCTGTGACAACATGCTGCACGCCTCCCCGACACACACACACACACCCACACACACACACACACACACACACACACACACAGAGGGAGAGAGAGAGGAGGATCAGCGCTCTGATGCTCTGAGCAACGGCCGCCGCTGCTGGAGAAACGTTGCGATTTACACTGACGTCAATCTGCTTGTCATAAAGCCGCTGTTTCCGTTTACACTTTCAAAATAAGGTAAAACTAACATGTAAATCAAACAAACGGCAATAGAGACGAAACAAACACCCCACTAGAGAGGTGGCCAAGCTTTTTGGGCCAAAATCATCAAAAACAATTAAAGCTGTTTTCACACCCGGCAGTCAGATATACTCGATTCACTGGAGACCAAACCTGCATGTAGGGGGCAGTAGAGAGTATATTGTTGGGAAGAAAAAGATGAGTGGGAAAAACTTCCGGTTGTTGTAGAGAGCTCCCGGTGATAGTTTCATGAAGCCAGTCGTCCCGCTGTACATGTTTCACCTGCCAAAAGAGGAATAAAGTTCTTTAAAGCGTTCATCTGCGTCCTCTCTGCCTTTGGACCAGCAAGCGGACCGATCTAAACAGCAGCCTGTTCTGGAGGGAAGGTAACACACTGAACTACTGCTTCACGACATGGAAACAAAATTACAGAGGCGTCAGATTTCAGCCATTGTTAGTTTTCCATTTTGTATTTGGTAATAAACCACGAGCCATTTCTTATGCTCGCGCTAGACTTAAATGTTTGCATTTACCCAGAATGCCTTGCGTGGCGTAGTCCACTTCCTGGTTATGGATCCGCATCCGGAGTTCACTTCAACCAAACCGAGGTCGAGGTTTGTAGGCGGACTGGAGTTCACTGTTTTGGTTCGATTATGCATTCACATCCCCAAATGAACGGACTATCTACAAAAACAAGCTGGAGTTGGGTTAAAGTGGATTAAACAGGGCTACTGTGAATGAAAGCAAACCAACAAAACTGGCACATTGTTTCACTGCTCAAGAATCTAAGAATGGACTCATTTTCATTAAACAAGTCTGTTAAATTACACACGTCTGTTTGTGTGAGTGATTAATTGATTAAACAAGTGGTTTGTTGTTTTTAGTTGAAAAGGGAACTTTATATTAAAAACTAGTTTTTCGCATTGTTAAAGAACAACCAGTTTGCAAATTCTTTTGGGCTCAGATTAAAAAAACCAACACACACACAGGCTATTCTCAGCAACAGGATTTGGGTCAGTCTCTCTTTAGAAATGCTTGCTGTATTAAGCCAGATTTAATAAAGTAATTAAAATTGGATTTAGGTTCTCTACAAGCCCAAGTGGAAATAACTTAATAAATGTGGTTTTTACTATTATAGAGAAAACAAAAAAACTTGCTTATTGAAAGACAATGTTTTTTGCACTATTTCCTATTATTGACATTTTAATTTGCCAGGAATAATTTTGATCTTATTGTAGAAAAAAGTCCATCTGCACCAGACACTTTTTCTGACGATCCACACAAAAACAGTTAACAACATGCTATTAACCAAAATCAATACAGTTCACTCTTTCACTGAATTTATACATTTATATTTCCTGCATGACGGCTTCTGGTTTAGCTTTCTTAAAACTTTATTAGAAATTCAAGCATTACAAAGTAAACATGAAATACCAGGAGGTTTCACGAGATAAAAAAAGAAGCGTTAAAAAAATGCTTCAGTTTTGCTCCTTCTTCTTTTATTTTGGTAGTCACCTACTCAACTTCCGTTCCTCCGCCTGGTATTTCTGCCGTTTTGACGCATTTGTGACCTGAACTCATGTGGCCAGGACATCTCCAGCGCATGCGCAGACCTCCTGTCACCAAGTGATGGCGGGGGTTAATCCGGATTCTAAATCCTGATGCGGAGTCACTGAAGACTGTCAGCAGCAGGCTGCAGTTTGACTTCATGTCGACACGTTGTATGGGGTTGCCATGACAACCGCTGGACGCTTTCACGTGTTGCCATCATTTTCCAATAAACAGTGACAATAAAGTAGTGAGCCTAGTTTGTTCTACAGTTTAAACATGCAGGTGAATTCAGACTCTAAATCCAGTTAAGACAAATGACAAGTAGAATTTTCACATGAAGTTATTAAAATGTGCAACTAAAACAAACACGTTTTATTTAGAAGTAATTATTTTATTAAGCTGTTAAAATAAGTACATAGTTTGAGGTCATTTATGGATTTATAAAGATTTATCACTAATGTTGGCAAATTCAACCTGATTCAAATATGGAAATTATAAATCAACCCAGGAATGTCTAAATTATAGGTAGATGTCACCCATTCACTCCATGGTCGGATGATTTATCACTTTTAATCAATGAGTTAATATCAGAGGGAGACAAGTGCAACTCTACAATTTGATCCAAGAAAGTTCAGCAATCTGCACATTCTGGAGTTGTTCTAAATGATTAATTTAATACATTTTCACGTATCTGAACATAATGACATCCTGTCCAGAGAGAGAAAGAACTGAAACACATAGAAAATAGACATTTAAAAATTAAGAAGACAGACTTTAGGATGTGGGGTATTAGCAAATATACCAAATATGAATAAGATATTGCAGACGTTTGTGGCTCCTGCTTGATGTGACACAAGTTAAACTTCAACCGTATTTATTCACACTTACGTGTTTTATTAAAAAATGATCAAAATTATTCTAGTATGCAAATATTGTTTCACTAGAAGACCAAAGAAGTGTAATATACCATACTTAGAAGAAGCGCTGAGAAAAAAATAAATGATGTTGATAAATCTGTATTTTATCAGCAGGTTCAATGAACTCAGTTGTAGAAGAACAGTTCTTCCTTTATACTCTCCTGTTTTATAATTAAACCTCAATTCTTCACTAGCAAGATCAACACACTGTCCCAATTTACAATAAAGCTTTTTGCCCTGCGACAGATTGGCGACCTGTCCATGGTGACCCTGCCTCTCTCCCGAAACCTTCACTGGAGATTGGTACCAGCACCCCTCCAGACCGCGCTAGGGACAAGGGTGTACAGAAAATGGATGGATGGATGGATGGATGGATGGATGGATGGATGGAAAACCAGCTTTTACAATGAAAATCAAAAGAAGTGTTTGGCTGTTCTCATGCCGACCACTAGAGGGCCCACCGTACATAATGTACATCTAGTTTGGCAATGATTCAATCTCTATTATACAAATAATGAATGTGTTTTTAAGTTTATGCAAAAAGCAATATATTCTTTTACAAAAACGATTAAACTTTGATAAGTTTAGTCATTTCAATCCAAAAAGGGGAAACTGACTGATCGGTTTCTAAAGTTTGAAATCTGGATAAAAAGTTTATTTTCTAAGATATAAAGCATAAAACACAGAAAAAGTTTTTTTTTATTTAATTTTTGCGTGAATCAGATCATCTATTGCTTAATAAGATACAGAGAGTGAAAAGAGTTGACAATTAAAATGCTGAATTGTATTTGGAGCCACTTCCTGTCTGAATCTTTACATGTTTTCCTTCTTTGCTCTGTCGAGTCTTGGCCTCCTTTAATCAGGGAAAACATGCAGGCTGCTTTGTGAACGTGCAGCTCCCAAATATTCATCTTGATATGGCTTACTCAGCAATAAACTGTCAGCACTAAATTGCTTTTCTGCTCAGAGCTAATGGTGCAGCTGGAGGGAATGTGAAGCTGTCGGACAGATTAAGTGCAGCAACAGAGGAGAGTGTCTATCAAACATGGAGAGGCGGCAGTTTCATTCACACAACCCTTTGTTCGTTTTTAATGACAGAGTTAGCGGGTCTGATCATGTTGGCAGGCCCATTAGTTCTTGGTTTTTATAGATTTTTTTTGCGGAAAATCATCTTGTAGTTCAAATTGATATTTGGAGTTACAAACTGTCTGATTTTTTTCATATCAGAACAAATCTTGACTTTAACTGCAGTCCTACATCTGCCAGCCAGATCTCAGCAGAGCCGACATAAAAGCATTTTCAATTTAAAAAGCAATTAGCCTCTGATCAGAAATGAACCTTCCACAGCAGACCTCCATTGTCTTATTGATTATCTAACCCAACATCTTTTCCACCTCTTTCTTTTGATTTTCCTTTTTCTTTAGATGTCACCACAACAATCTGGAGACTCCAGTCTGAATTTCGATGATCTTGATACCATGCAGCAGCATCTGATCTGAGGTTGATTCCTGTCTTTGCCGGTGAATTTTAAGCAAGCTGCATTAAGTCAGACATAAAATTTTGATGGAAAGGTCAAAGAGATGCGCCGCAACTTCAGGGGTTTATAATAAATGTTAGTAGAAGGACAGAGAATCAGGAAAGTACAGGAACTAAAGTAAAAATTATACATTTGATATCTGTGTGCAACCTGTCATTTAAATATCTGCTTTAATCATTACCTTAATCTAAGGAGGAAAAACTCAAACAATTAATCGATTTAATCATGATTAATCAATTACTGAAATACCAGTTTAGTGATTGATTAATCATTTACTGATTAATCTAAAAAAGACCAGTTGTTTAAAGAACAACACACTCTGAGCTGTAATTAAACCAATCTGTTCAAAAAATAAATACATTTTGCATTCATGATTAAAATAACCCTTGTTGTATGTAAATACATTTTACCCAGAACTGCTGGCAGTTTTAGCTTCACCTGGTTCAACTTCTGTAAAAAATAAAAAAACCCTCCTATAATCACCTTTTTTGCATTCAATTATTGATAAATAAAATAACTGCCAGATCATCTGTACTGTATTGCTGTTTGTCCAGCACATGTTGACGTTAATATTAAGTATTATTTTAGCTGCAGACGCATTATTTGCTATACATCATCAGACGTTCACTAAGGGAATGCTGTTACAGCATTTTAGGTAATAAAATGCTTATTTTCTGATTTGAAGAAGGAGTTGAATTATTTGTTTACTCACATCTTTAATATATTTGTAATTCTGTAAATAAAAACTTAAATGGCTAAATAAAAAAATCAGTAGAATGTGGCGATTTTCTTTATCAGATTAATCATCGGAATAATTGATTACTAAAATAATTGTAAGTTGTAGCTGTAAAGTTTTGTTTCACAAGCTGAAAACGCCAACACAGCACTAGACTGCAATAAAACTTCTTAAAAAGAAGAAAAACAAAGGATGACAAACTAGAGTTGAGCTGAGGCGGCAGAGCCAGAACTCCCATCTGTTTCTGCTATGCAGACTGGGGCATTGTCTGAGGAATGCTGTGGGGTTTTTCCCCGGGTGCCATGTTTTCCTCTCAACTCGACCCAAGGAAACAAGATAAGTGACGGAGAGCCGCTGCGGCTGTGGTGTCTGGACTGCAGGGCCGTATGCGTCCTGCCCGCCTGCGCCCGTCTCAGCACGGCCAGGGGGGGACGAGCGCATCGGCCTAATCCAATCACCCACAGCGAGGCAATGCCATGGTTGAATCAACCGCTCCAGTCCTGAGCCTATCACTGGATCCCCTGCCGTAAGCCAGAGGACCGAGGACCGTGGATCCATCCTGGATTATTACTGTCAGGTGGAAATGAAGTAGAGGGATGAATGCTTGCAAAATATGTTTTAAAATATCTCAGTCTTTAAGAAAAACTTTAAATTTAATACATATCAATAATATAAATGGAATTCCCCCCTAACGTAAACGTGAAAAGTGTGACAAGCATTTGTGTTCAACCCATCTGACGCAGTGAGTTGTAATCAGACTCCACCTGCGTTAATTTAATCTGTGGATTAAAAATTCTGGTATCAGAAACTGAACCAACCATTTAGCAAAGACAATGTTTGAAAATGAAACAGTCAGTGAATGTCTGAAAATGTTTGCAGATGATGTTCGACAAAACGTCAAAGTTAAACTTTCAGTTCAATGTAACATCTCAACATCATGTGAACGTTCGCTGAATGTTTAATGGTGTTTTATTTTGACATCTAGAGAACGTTGTCTGCATACGTTCCCTGAACATATCACAGTGAAGTTCAGGGAACGTTGTCTGAACAGTCAGTGCTACTTGGACAGGTTAGTTAGAGCTGCTCTTCCCAAACTTTTCAGCCCGGAACCTGGAAAATAACAGATCTGGTGTCTGGAGAAATATTTCACTGTATTTATCTAAAAATAAATATAAACAACTGTCCATATTTTCAAATCAATTTGTTTTTTAGCAATAAAATCTAATTATTTAATCAAATCATTTTAAAATGTATGTTACTTTATTTAATGAGAAAATGACACATTTATTGATTTCATAACATTTTATAAAATTGTTTTAATTTTGTCCCTTTTGGCGCACCGTACTCCTCAAGAGTCACGTCACTGTGATTCTGAAAATTATTTCACAACCTCCCACTTGGTGCCTCACAATGCCTTTGGGGACCTCCAGCCCCGGTTTGGGTCTCTTATTAGAGTACATTAGAAAATAATCAGCATCCACTCTGATACACGGTGGTGGCAGCATCAGGCTGTGTACAGGGAAGCTGATCAGAGCTGACAGATGGAGTTAAATGCTGGAGGAAAACCTGCCAGAGGCTGCAGATGGAGTGGAGGTACACCTTCCAGCAGGATGACCACCATGAAAAACAGCTATTGTAGAATGGCCTAGTCAAAGTTCACACTTTAATTGATGTTCACAGACACTCACCATCCAACCTGACTGAGAAAAATGATCAACATTTCAGGCTCTGCAGGTGAAAAGCGGATAGAAACGTTTCTCCAAACGCTTGTCTCAGGAAGCCTGAGTATAAGCGTGTTGTTTTTGTTGGACCATCAAATAAAATTTATTTTTTTCACTTGCAATATTAATATTTGACATATGTGAAAGTCTTTATGATTTTCTCTGGATTAGTTCTTCGTTCCAGAAGTATTTAATTGGGCAAAGATACAATAATTCACATGAACGCATGTATGAATTTGTCTGCCTGTGAATCTCAGAGGTCTTGTTGGCGCAGAAGGAAAGGCTGTGAGTGTCTGAATGATTTGCTGAGGCTCTTAAACCAGCAGATCCGTTTTTAAGGAGGTATGTTGATACACCAATCTTAGCTGCTTTTTTCTCTGTTTTTTGCTGCTCTGTCTGTGATGAGAACGGCAGCTGATCCGGACTGATGCGTTCAGCAGACGCCTGAAGAGGAAAGCCAAGAGAGAAGAGTCTCTGCGCCGAGGTCCAGGCTCTTCAGCGGGTTTCCTCGGCTCGCCGTGTCAGGAAGGCATCTAGACGACGGTCAGCTTAACCACGCAATACATGCTCTAACATGTTAACGGATTGTACAGCCTTTTTATGTCAAGGCTTAAAATTCACACTGAATTTTATAATATAATTAGTTGTTGGAGTCTATTAAAATTTTAATCAAGTCAATTTTAGCCTTTTTGCTGCTAAATTATTGTCTAAATATGAGCTAAACAACAAAAATATTTAGTTTTTAACCTGTTATTTACTATCAGATTGGAGCAAAGTGTTATTCCATCCGTTCAGGAAGCCCTGATCATTCACGGAGCTTCTTTAGAAATGTGGACCGTGGGCACAAACACGTCCGTGTTGCTGCAACAAGATGTGACCCATATCCGACTTTTTCACTGCAGTCTGAACGGCACATTTCCAATCTATTCACCCCACAAAAATATCTGATCTGTTCCACTTCCAAATGCAAATCTGGATGTAAACAATGGCTGGAAATGATAATGAAGTGAAGAAAGCAGTCTGAGTCAGTGAACATATCACATCACAACAGACCACTCCTGGTCCGGCTTCACATCCAAACACAACCGGATCAGAACCAGGTCAGAAGCTGCAGCTCCACTAAAGGCCGCTGCTGTTAGCTTCCTGTTTATCAGCTTCCTTTGTCTGCTGACCATGCTGTCACTCCTGGCAACTTTACAATCCATCCAGAGACGGCGGCCATCTTTCCCGTCGTAATCAGAGCGCTGCTGGTGCTACGTTCTTCTTCTTCTGCACATGCAGCAAACTGTTCCCACAGAAATGTGATTGGAGTAGCATTTAATTAGTAGCAAAGAAAATTGTATTTAAGCTAAAAATCAGAGCCGAGTATTGAGACCTGCTATGTGAACATAGCTGTAGTTTCTGTTCATAAGTCTGTTGCTGGGCTTTAGACGAAGCTGAACCTCATTAGCCTCAGACCCACAGAGGAACTGCGTCACTGAAGTGAAGAAACTCCCAGAACATCAACAGGATAATGACATCTGTCTAATGTTTGTGAAATCTTTTTATTGAAGCGTTCTTTTAAACATCTTTAGTTTTTTAGACGTCAGCTTGAGGTTTCCAGATTTGCACATTAAGTAAGAGTCAAACATGTAGCTCTCAGAGGGTCTCACTGCTGTGTCGTTTGGTTCATGGTGGACTGAGCCCACAGTGGAACGATGACACACGACTCAAGTGCCAAAGCTGAGCTCTGCATGCTAATGTCCTCCTTCCCTTCAGCAGCACAGTTCATTTCCTCGTCTCTGTTGTTCTCTTTATGCAGCTGAAAACCGTCCAGCTTCACATATGTTGCTTTTTATGTAAATGGACAGTTTAAGTTAAGACACCAGTAAAAGCAAGCAAAGCCAACTGGTTCTGATTCCTCCAAGTACTTCAACCACAGAGACAGAAGTTCACACATTGCTCTAATAACACCACATACCGTAGTGGATTGATGGGTAAAAGACATGCCAAAATCTCTCTTCTTCTTCTTCTTCTTCTTCTTCTAGCGGAACTGAACTAGGCTATAATTATGTATTATTCTACTTCAGAGAAAACCGACATCTTCTTTTCTGGTAATAATATCATTATATGTGAGACAGAACAAAGATGACTGTCCTCTGAGACAAATGAGTGGGATCAAATGCAATAAAACTAAAGATTGAAAAATCTGCCCTTTTCATTCTAAATGCCTAATGGGGATTATGTGTCTCTGGGTTTCATTCTGGGATTTAGTAACACTGTGGGCTGTTCGTCAGCTCTTCATGTGGGAGAAATGTATATTACTTGACTAATATACCCAGAAACCTGACATCTAGCAAAGACGCATTTGGGATTATTGAGGGATTTAAGAACAAACCAACGTCTGTTTCAACAAGAAAACAACGTGAAATACACGGAGAAAAGCTGGAATCTCAAGAATCGAGAATTTTTCAGCTTTTCTTCACTTTCAATGAAACAAATGAGCAAAAACCTGAAGAAGAAACAGAAGAATCATTTCCCAGATCTATCGATAGGTTACTGTGCCTTTTCTGAGGCAGGACACGTCAACATCAACCTGCTGGATTTCTCCACAGGTATGCAGCTGATGCACTGCCAGGAGAATACAGATAAACAAAGACCGATGCTCAGATCATCACAACATTCAGAAAAACCTCTGAAGTTTTCATGGCCATTTGTTATTCACAAGATATCTGCTAAAACAAACAAACGTGATCAGCTTGTGATCTACAGTCTACTATAGATGTAGGAGCTAACACCACTAGCAGGAGCTAACACCACTATCAGGAGCTAACACCACTAGCAGGAGCTAACACCACTATCAGGAGCTAACACCGCTAGCAAGAGCTAACACCACTAGCAGGAGCTAACACCACTAGCAGGAGCTAACACCACTAGCAGGAGCTAACACCGCTAGCAAGAGCTAACACCACTAGCAGGAGCTAACACCACTATCAGGAGCTAACACCACTAGCAGGAGCTAACAACACTAGCAGGAGCTAACACCGCTAGCAAGAGCTAACACCGCTATCAGGAGCTAACACCGCTATCAGGAGCTAACACCACTATCAGGAGCTAACACCACTAGCAGGAGCTAACACCGCTAGCAAGAGCTAACACCACTATCAGGAGCTAACACCACTAGCAGGAGCTAACACAGCTAGCAAAAGCTAACACCACTGTCAGGAGCTAACACCGCTAGCAGGAGCTAACACCACCATCAGGAGCTAACACCACTAGCAGGAGCTAACACCACTATCAGGAGCTAACACCGCTAGCAAGAGCTAACACCACTATCAGGAGCTAACACCACTAGCAGGAGCTAACACCACTAGCAGGAGCTAACACCACTAGCAGGAGCTAACACAAGACCAAAATGGGAAGATAATGAATGGATGTTTACAGTGACAATGAAACATTTTTAAGTCTTTGTAACAAACTAATCTAATATATTTGATAAAATGTTTAGATCCCATGCTAACCGTCAGCAGACACAAACACCAACACGACTCTCTCCTCTCCATCGGTTTGGTTTGTAGATGCTCCAAACTGCTGGAGGCTTTCCACAAAAACCTTCAGGTTTCACTTTTCCAACTTCACCAAACTGTGTATCATTTTCCTTCCACTCCACTGGGTTTTAGTCTTTGGCAAAAAATTGTAACAAAATACTTTGAGGTTTGCGGTTCTGACATTATGAATACTTCTGCAAGTCGGTGTTTGGATTTTGACTGGGACAGTTTAAAGCAAATGTTTAAAAATGACATTTTGATCTCATTACCGTGTGTGTGTGTCCGTGCGTGTGTGTGTGCGTGCGTGCGTGTGTGTGTTTAAGTCCTTTGTCTTTCTACTGAGATGTGACTGAATGAAGGTAATTATGAAAAATGAGAGAAGAAGCATGCACTCTTTGTGCATGCAGCACACCAACATGCTACCTGCAGCCTAGCATTAGGATCCTGCAGCTGGATGCAGCAGGCTCAGAGCCTTCAGACTGTTTGGAAGCTGGAGCAGCATTACGCCAACCTCCTGCCTCTTTGCAGAACTCCCCAGTGATCCCGGACAAAGTGTCACCGGGTCGCTAACGGCGCCTTTAATCTGCACATCCTGTCAGCGCGCAGCCCGGCTGCAGCAGACACGTTGGATGCTGAGGAAAATATTTTGACTGTTCGTAAACAGTGGCTGGATAATGTTTGGACGTTTTCTGCAGCAGTTCAAATCCTGCAGGAGGTTGCCTCGCGCAGGTCCACATGTTTGTTTGAGTTTATTCCTGTCCAGAACATCTGGAAGAGGGTCAAGGAAAAGTTTCAGGGATCGGGGTATCGGCGTGGATCATGTTGTTCTGGTTTCTGTTTGGGGGAGAAACGTTTTTGGATCATTTGAACTTTTCTGTGATTTTTTTTCAACGCTTTGAAATGAATTCAAAGTCCAGCATAAATTCAGCTTGAAAGATGAAAAAACTTCCATCAGGGCGTTTCCTCTCTGCTGACCATTCATTCATTCATTCATTCAGTTTCAGTATCTCAGCGTAATGTCATCATGATATCTATTTAGTCAAATCCTCAGCATGATTCTGCCACTTCTCTACTTCACATGTTGTTTTCAGACTTGCTCTGTGTTTACACGCTGATTGATGTTGGTTTGCCTTTGTTTCTGTTGATTATGATTACTGATCGATAACAAGTTTTGTCTGATTTAGTTTCAGTAGTTTCAAGTTTTTTTTCTCCAGGTTGTGTAAATGTTTGGTTTTTGCTGTTGATGTCTAGAATCTGAAAGCTCCATTTGGGAAAAGTTGCAGTTTTTTAGACCCAGAAGGAGACAATAACAAAGAAGCCGTGTTCCACTTATTAGAGTCAAAGTTTATTCAATTATCTGTGGTTAGATCATCAGGTTGTAATGAAAGACAGAGCTGATATCAGAACAGCTGCTTTCAGTCTTCAGGATTTCATTCAGTCTCCATCCAGAGTTAACCTCACTACACTATATTAAATTAGTTCAGCGATCCTCTGCTACTGTGTTATCTGACAAACTAGATTTGCAAACTGACCACATTCCCCTCAGTCCTCCTGAGTGTGAGTCATTTATTTAGAGGCCTCAACATCCGCCTGTTGCTATATCCATATTATGCAGATTTTGAATAAAAAAATCTGCATACACAGAGGAAATGTCAAGTTATTGGTGCAGATTAATGTGTTAAAATCTGGAAAGTTGCTTAGCAGCATTTAAGTCAAGATAAAGTAAACACATTTCTAATCTAATTTGCTACAAATTCAGAAGGGATTTTTGAACGAGCCACAGATTTATTAATCATGATTTTCATACTTTATTAATAATGTTCAGGGGTTTGGGCTTCCTGGAGTCAAACCCAGCCGGTCCTGGGTTCCTGGGTTGACCCGGGTTTTTCTCACCAAAAGCAGGAAGTGGACTACAGCGGAGCATTCTGGGTAGATACAACAGAATCAAACATGTGAGTCTTGATCTCGGAGGAGAAATGGGTCATGATCTTTTACCGATGACGAAAGAGAAATCCTACAACGGCTAAAATCTGACGGCGCTCCAGCAGAACGTGGCGCTCAGCGTCTTCTTCAGGGGTTTTGTCGTTTCCTGCAGTGGTTCTCTGGTGTGAACAGGTTCCTCAAAGACTTTGGTTGCACTGCAGCTGAAAATAGAACAAATGTTGCAATTTTGGTCTAAAAATGGGCCAAGCTTTCTGGATTATCAGGTTTAGAAACACGCAAAGAAAGCAATAAACTCTTCCTGGAAAAGCCCGGTTGAAATCTAAACTAGACGGCCATAAAACCTCCCGTCAGAACCTATAACTCTGAAAATGTCAATTGTCTGTCAAAAAAGAAAGAAAATAATTTTTAGGACATTTTGATTGCTTGCAATTGGACAGTGGTAAAATGGAGTGTTTGATGGTTGGATAATATAATGTGATCTGCCAAATATTTAGTGCAATGTATAGGATTACAGATTTTTATAGTAAGTTTAATAATTTTAGGTTTTCATAGGACAAACATTCCTGGTCCAGACTGTCAATAAGCAACAGCCTGAGGAAATGGGAACAAACGCACTGAAAGTTAAACTTCTGGCTATAAAACTAAACATTGTCCTGGAAGGTTACAGTCGGTTCCTTTTCTCTCCTTTCCACCTTTGTTTTGCATGTCTGTCCTCTCATGATTACATTTGGGAAACATCTACAGGATTTCCCAACTCCTCTAACAGCCAGAAATCCAGCTGGACCTTCTGCACTGTTCTGCCTTAATTAAAATAATTCAGCCTTATTTGTTCTCAAACATAACTTGTTGCTCTTAAATCTGAAAAATCAGACGATTCTGTAACGTTACCACACTAAACAGAAACGTCATCTGCTTTTGGAGAGCAGTTCATTTGAGTAATGTCTTTCAGATGTTGAAGAAGACCTCTGGAAGCCAACACACTCATTTTCCACTCTGCTTGTGCAACAAGCTCTCCGCTTTCCATCCCTCTGCGAACAGACTTGTTTTGCTTTCAGCACACATTCTTGAACGCATCTCGTCAAGCTCTCAGACGTTTCTTTTGCTCTGAGGTCAGTGATGGAGTGTGTTTACTGTTGTGATGACAATGTGGCTATTGTGCATCTGCATGCTTTGTGACTATGAATCAAAATATGCAAAGACGGGAAAGAACACGAATAGCAACAGAAATCAGGACCTGACAATGCCGACCCGTCGCCTACACTCTGCTTTAAGCAAACATGGGACACATTGAATTACTCAAACCAGGACTTTTTTTCTTTATGTGGCTTCTCTTATAGAGAAGTGGTGAACTGTTTGAACTGGACACACTGCGCCCATCCAAAAACATGCAGATTAAAGTCTCTGTAAACCGATTTGGCTCAGACAAAATAGTTTCAGGGATTAAAATCAATCAACCTGCAGGTGACCAGGTGTGATTGATTTTATTTGTTGCTGCCCTTAAGACTTTCAGAGCCATCTGTAGGAGTGGAGCAGGATGCTTTGCAGTATTAATAGGCCTCCCACATTGGTAGGCTCTAAGCTGCAGCATGTGAAAGGTCAAGTGTGAAGCAGCAGCTCAGCGCAAGTTGACAGCCTGAAATAGTAACTAGCTCACAGGCATCGACTCATTTCAGATATTTTCCCCTGAGGGCAGAAATTCCACTTTGATTTGCGCCTTTATGCCCGGCGCTGTATGAACTCTGCATACAGAGCCGAGAGCCTTTATAGGTTTAGCGCTGCTAACGCTTTAGTTAGCAGCGCTAACCCCTGCTGGGGTTTTTCTGTTTTTTTGTCACAATTCAAGGCTTCAGGTAATCAAACTTATTTTATATCAAATGAGGATAAGCTGAAGACAAAGTTGTTCTTTTTCAATGATGACTTTATTGGTATAAAGGGGGAAAACTCACTTTCTCTCTCAACTTTCTTGCAGCATCAGGAAACCACCTAACCAGAACCTGACACATGAAGTCGCCTAAAAGATCTCAGAGAGCAAAACGTCGGGTCTGATCTGAAGAAATTAGAGAACTAACAAGGATCATTTTAAAAGGTTTAACACTAACAGCATTACAGAGGCAGAACAGTTAACCAGCAGTCAGACATGGTGTTGATAGGTTTTAGTTATCTAGTCAAAGTCCAGCATTAAATCCAACTTATATGCTGTGCTATAACCTTACACAACAACCATGGATGAACACACTCACTCAGAAGAGCTATTAGATTAACCAATTAAGCTGTTTTTGCACTTTTGGGGGACGGTTAGAGGAAGCTCACCTACACAGAGCCCTGAGCCAGGAAACGGTGCCAACACCTTTCCAACCAGCTCAATTCAGTCCAGTTTATTTAAAGTCTTACAGTTCATTCATGAACTGTAAGACTTTGGTTTGATGTGTCACATCTGATCCTCTGTATTCACTTCACTCTTCAGCGCTCATCCTGGTTTTTACATATTTCATTTTAGGATTTCTGTCTGTTTTCTCTCAGGACTTCCTGGTGTCTTTTAATTGATCTCAACTGGTTCCAACACCACTGATCATTTTCAGCATTTAAAGTCTTCTCAGTTTCTTTTACTCCTTTCCAGATCCTGACAGAGTTCCCTGGTCCTGCCTTCACACTCTTAGCTCTGCATGTTTCTACGTTACTGGTGTTTTTATGGCTTTAATTGCTTGGATTAAAGCTCAACCATCAATAACATTCTACCAGCCGCCTGCACGCATTTGGATCCTCCATCATCACACATGTGATCTTTAATGTTTGAAATCTTAATCTCATTTAGATACAGCATTGATTTTGTAGTTTAAAGGTGACTGAGTGAGTAAAATATGTCATAATGTGAAGCTTCAAAGCAATAATTAAATTTTTCTGGATTCTGACAACAGAAACAAAAATCCATGTGAAAGATGGATAATAGGAATATGGCCGCATTCAAACTCAGTTTATGTGAGGACAGCAGATAGGAAAGACCTTGACAGACGTAAATAACCTGAAGAGCAACTTATGAGCAGAGCTTCAGCAACACAGTAAAATTCACATCCAGAAACATATCGAGCATTTATTTCTTGGTAGTGTCAGAATCACTGCCAGAAATATTTCTGTCTGTTTTTAATGAGAAACAGGAGACCTCAGGAGTTGGTTTCCTCACAGAGACCCAAGCTGAGCAAATCTGACCAGCAGATCCAGAAGTTAGTGATCTCAGATCTCACATCACAAAGCCACAGATCGTCTGTAACTCTCCTCACTCCAACCATCTGCTGCACGTCGTCACGCGCTGACACTCCGTCCTCATGAACAGTACAAGCTGCAAGGACATAAATAAATAAAGCGTCAAAACACAAAGCAGCAGTGAATGTGTAAACACTGATTGGTGAAACAGAAAACATGGATAATAATGAGTCCAGATTTCAGTCAGCTCAGTTATAATCTGCCATTTTAGAAATAGTTTAAACTTTCTGCTCCTCTTAGCAACTTAGTAAAAGCTTTGTTAAAAAATCCATTTATAGTTTTTTTTTCTATTGCTTCTCAAATGTTTTTAGAGAGAAAGACAACCTGAGTTATTTTTTATCAGTTGAAAACACTAAATACTAAAAACTGGATGTTCCACCGACTAGAAATTACTGAGTTTATTTCAAATGTACACAGAGATGGAATATAAACGGAGAATGGCGGGGAAAATGGCTTTAAGAGAAGGAGAGGAAGAGACTAAAAGACAAAATGTCTCTACACCTGCAAAAACAGAGAACAAATCTTTACAGAACAACTGAGAGTAAAATACTCAGGATTAGACCTTTTCTTCATTGCAAAGAAATTCCAAAAGCTGTTCTGCAAACAATATGAAAGTATTTACATATAGATTAAAAAACAAGAAAAATCTGAAATTAATATAAGAAATGATAATTAATCTATTTTCTGCTTTACTGTTTGTTCAAACATTTCCTCTTCAGGGTCAACTCAGACACACGAGACAAATCGTTCAAGTCCACGATCACACCAAGGCTCAAGTTAGAATCAGTTCAACTAAAATACATATTTTGTAAATTCCACTCATGCATGATGAGAACATTAGACCCACCACACATTAGGACCTCAGCCTGTGTTCAAACCAGAGATGTTCCAGCTGTGGCTGTCATAGTTAGAACTATTCAAACAAAAAAACCAAATGAATTCCTTCAATACGACAGATCTATTTCATTCCTCATGTTAAGAGTTTTAGAAGTTTTATTTGTATGAAGCGACATGTTGTTAAAATGCAAAAACAGATGCAGATGGATTCAAACCATCCAAAGAAAAGCACTTTGGTTAACTAACAGCTACTAGGACCCGTCTGACAGGTGGGCCTTATGCATTAGTTGATCAGTGACAACCTTGTGTCGTCTGATTGCTCATGTAAATTTATGTAAAGTTAATGCCAATGTACTTCTGAACTTAGCAGGGATTTGTGATACATTTGGAAAAAAACCAACAGGAGGAAAAAGGTTGAAAAAAGACAAAAGGACGAGTGAAGACGCACGTCTTCCCAACAACATAAAGTCCTGAACTGATGGGACTCATGGCTGTTTACCACCATCTGAATCTTCAGCATCGGTTCCCTTCAAAGAGCCGTTGAGCTGATCCACTTCTGAAACGACGTTTTTCTCTGAACAAGTCAAATTATTCCTGATTTAGCTCTGTTAAATGTTTTTGTGGTGAAATTCACAAACAAATTGAATCATCTGCATTAAGTAACAAACTGGAGTATTTTCTTGCTGGAAAAAAATATTTTCATGAACCATACAATTTTTACAATATATTTACTGCATTTTAGTGCTATTTGCAATTTTGAAGCAGAATTAAGAGAAAATTTAAAAAGTAGTAGAAAAAGTGGATTTGATTTGCTTTGGCAGAAATAAAAGTCTTCTTCAGCACCATAAAATATAACATTTAAGGTAATGCATTAATGATAATCAATACTTAACTATAAACATTAGCCTAGCACCAATAAGTAAAAAGAAACCAAAAAAAGGGAGCACACTGTTCCATCCTCATCATCCCCTGCATGCAGAGGCGCCATGACGCGTAAGAAAGTGACGAGAATCCGGCACTTTCTTGTTTTTTATTTATTTGTCTATTGAATAAATATAATTTTAGGGTAAATATAATAGTAATAGCTACTGCAGAGCATTGCAAGAAAGCAAAGAACATCTGTCACTAAGTGACTCCAGTTCCATCGTTCAGGGTAAAAAATCGTTCAAAAGAATCAGATTGCTCTTGAACGCCACATCACTAAAGTCTTTAGAATAGATTCTATAATTATGGTTAAATATTTTACTGTCAGAAGTTCCCCCTCTTTGTTGTCTGTGTGCATGTGTGCATGTGTGCGTGCGTGTGTGCGCGCGCGCGCGCGTGTGTGTGTGTGCGTGCATGCGTACGTGCGTGCGTGCGTGCGTGTGCGTGCATGCGTGCGTGCGTGTGTGTGCGTGTGTGTGTGTGTGTGTGTGTGCATGCGTACGTGCGTGCGTGCGTGCGTGCGTGCGTGTGTGTGCGTGCGCGTGCGTGCGTGCGTGCGTGCGTGCGTGCGTGTGTGTGTGTGTGTACATGTGTGCGTGCGTGCGTGCGTGTGTGTGTGTGTTTAAGGGGCCTGGGGGACGTGTATCTCGACTGGCACCAAGCAGTCTCTGCAACATCCAAGTTACCAAGTGTTCTGTTGCCAACCTGCTGGAACCGGTTCTGCAAATAAGAAGAAATTAAACTCAATTGCAAGTAATAGATTAAGAACCTTTCTTCCACCAAGTTTGGAAACTCTGAGGGAAGGTGTGAAAGTTTATTTAGCTGTTATAAGACTAAAACTGTTCCAGGCCTGATCAGCCTGCTCCACAGTGGCCTCCATACCAGAAAGGTTGCAGTCATAATTAGTAGCAGGTGACGTCCTCCACTCCGACTCCAAGTCAAGCAAAACTAAAGATAAATTAATGTCCCTGGGTTGAACCTGAGTATTACATCCAGCATGCACAGTGTTTTTAAATGTCATTAGGTTGTGCAAAACATTTTTGCAGATCATATCTGTCCTGTATTACAGGAAATTCCACCCAATGAGATCTGGAAGACTGTCAGCTGGAAAAGTGATGGATGGATACATAAGACATCTGTGCTGATGATCTGAGGTCTTTCAGAAGTGGAGTCTGGTCTTTATCGAGCCAATAAGACAATTACGTTTACGCCGATCATCATGAAGCTATAACTTTTAACTATAATAACCTGAAGCAACATTGTCTGTGGATCAGTTGTGGCTTTCAGAAACAAATGAAACTGAGCTCAGAATGTTCCCATCTTACATGACAAACGCTTCCAAAGTTATGAATCTCCACTGAGATAATCATCGTTTTTTTTCCCAGTGCATTTTTGTCCTTTCAGCTCCTTAGTCTGTCTTTGTGGAATCATCTGGGAATCTCATGGAATCACATTAATCTCCCTGATTTAATTCCTCTTTATCCTGTAAACATTTGCCACTGCATGATAAGGGATTTGCAGAATAAAGGCAGAATGAAGAGGATTTTTTCTCACCACTTTAGTAAGAAATGATTCTCTTTAAAGCCCCAGATCAGTTCAAACATCCCAGCTTCCTTTAACTAACGTCTTGATTCATCTGTGCATTTTTCCACAGCCATTAGAAGATCACAGGATCTCTACAGAAACGTCAATTGTTGCTCATTTCAGCTCTTTTATTTTTACATATGTATGAAGGAGATTCATATGTTGATATTGAAATGATTGTTGGGATTTATAACAAAGAATTCATTTCTTTTTGTTGCCATCATTTCCCTTTTCATTTGCAGCTGTAGTTTCATCCATAGTAATGGTTTCTTCCCTTTTTGGTTCAGTTGAACTGCAGCAGGGCAGCGTGGCGGGACAGTTGGTTGCAGTAGAAGGTTCTGGGTTTGAATCCCAGCCTGGGTTCTTCCTACATGGAGTTCACAGGTTCTCCTCGTTTAAACTTACACAAATCAAAGAACTTTCTTCATAAACTCTGTGGACTTTATGGCATCAGATCACATTAACATCTTAATAACCCAACAGAGATCGTGTTTAACTTTGACCCCACTCAGCATTCTTACCCGTGGGTTTGAAGCCACCGCCGTGACACCGCATGAGGCGTGTGGAGGGGAGCCGAGGATGACGGCCTGACAGGGGAGTGTTGGAAAGAGTAGGAGCTTCTTAAAGAGACAGTGCCCAATTTCAAGGCTTCAATTTGCAAAGTCAAATATACCAACATTTTTAAAGCAACTGAAGGCAGCATAATTATTGGTTTGTACAATAAAATGTCACTATGTGCCTGAAAAACAATACTGAGCCTTTCAATGACACTTTTAATTAATAGTTTCATAAACAACAAAAGCAGATATCTTGTAATAAATAAAAGTTTCTTCTTGGTTAAATTAAGGACACATAACATCATTCATACCGTAATAATTTAGCATTTAGTTGTGCTAAATGCAGCATCCTAACAGCATCTAGTCGACTCAGACACACACATCCTCTCTATCAACCAGCTTTTCACTGTTTCATTTTCTGAATGAGTCTGGTCCAAAAAGCCCAAAACTCTTCAAAAGGATGTGGTTTTCCTCAATCAGAGCAGATTACTCCAATGCATTTCACACATAAACACACATGGCCAACCCTTAAAACAGCCTTAATTTAATCTGCGCTCCATTTGGCCCTCAGGTTGTTAGTTTTTGTGATCATGTCTGCAGACGTGTTGTCGGAGTGCTGTGCAGATGACAGTGAGTCCGGCTCAGAAAGGTGTCCTGGTTATCATTCATGTGTCAGGTTCTCACAGAACCGCCTTCAGTGTTTCCATCAGTCAGTTGAACCATCTGTGTTGTTGTTGTCGCCTCTTATCTCTTTCCATAAACCTTACATTCCCTTTGATCACACATTCCTTAATGAGTTAGCTGCTTTTCTCTGGCGCTTTTAATTGGACATTCGTTATTTTCCTGGGTTTTCCCCTTTAGCTGGTCGTTATGAAGTGTCTTCTAATCAGTTCCCCTCTCATTCATTAGCCAGACATCACACGTTGAAGTGTGTATATTATTTAATGTAACCCAAGCCGTGTCATTTCCTGTGTTTAGGACGTTTTCATTCCAAACTGAGCTTTGGCAGGAAGCTGCTGGGGGGTTGATTGTGGATCTCAGCAGGTTGGGGCCAATGTCACCCATATCCCGCTTTTTCACTAAACTGTCTGAAGAGGCACTGGCAGATTGTCAAAAGTATTTCTTTGACTTATGATCTGGTGACGATGCTGTCGGCTCTGAACAACTTTAAAATCCATCCATACACAGTGGCCATTATTACTGTGGGTTAAAGAACTAAACTAACGGCCTAATGAACAGGACCTTCATTTTAACCTTCATGAGACATGAACATGTTCAGAATTTGTCATAAGGCGCATTCATATTAAAAATAACTTTCTCAGATGGGAATGATGACCAGAAGAAAGACACACTTCACCCACACCAGCTTTGTTCTTCTCACAATGAAAGCCACAGTTTGTTTGTTCCCATCTGAAACTCATCACTTCCTAACAAACAGAGGTTTGGCCTTCAGCGACTGACAGCAAAACCCAGAACCGTCTGGTGTGTCAGCGCAGATCGCATGGAAAACAACAGAAATGATGCAGCAGCAACAATATCTGCTACTGGGAAACAAAACTCCCCACCTGCTGAGTCAGCAAATGTACAGATGGACTCAAAAACAATCTAACTTACAGTTCACCCTCTGAGAAACTAAACGTGACGGGCAGGTTTCATGTTAATTATGGTTATGAAATTTACCTTCGCAACAAAACAATACGTGACTCAGTGTTAGTTTACAGATCAAATTGTTGTTTTTAATCTGTTTTCTGTAAAACTGCAGAAAAGTTTGAGCCACATGCAGAGATGTGCTGCTGTGGGACTCTGAGCCCTGCAGGGCCAGAGTTACTGTAGCTCTGTAACAATAAAACAGCACAATCTGTGCAAACAAACATGAAAAGTGGAAATAATTTATGTTTTAATCTGCTTCAAGGCTTTGGCATTTCAGAAACTTTAACACAGATCATATTTTCACCAATGTTTGTTGTAAAATTCACAAAGGGGTAATAATGTCTTTTTCACATCATTCTTAACAAGCCTTGTTGTTAAGAATAGCAACTCATCACATAAAGAAACGTAAGCTTTTTCAAGCTTATATATCAATAAGAAGTCAGGGAAGGATGGGCCTACTGCAATTTGTTTCAGAAGAACAGAAGAAAAAGTTCAACATTTGTGTAAACCTGAGGGAATGTCTTCTGAAGTTTGTAGTTCAGACCTCATCGCTCTTCCTGCCTCTACCTGGGATCCTGAGCAGCACTCGGGTCAGCCTGTGTGCCATATGGTCTGCAGATTTGCACCATACGTTATTTTGGATTAGCATGGAAAAGAAGATATTTGATTCATGTCTTCTTGCTCAGCTTCTTATCTTTTTCACAGAACACATTTTACTTCACAAGAACAAAAACAAGAGAAACCAAAAACACATGAAAACATGGAATAAACTCAACTTTATGTTGTGTTCTGTGATTTACTGCAGCGTCGCCTGGGTTCGCTGTGCAGCATGTTCTCCATTTAAATGAGTTCAGATTGTGAACACACAATTAAAGTGAAGATATGTCAATAGTTTTAAGCAAAGGAGAAATTGTTTTAAAGGGATAGAGGGAGAAAACTATTTCTAATGATTATGTGTGCATTTCACATTGGTTTGAGGAATATCTTTTACTTTGCAAAAGCCTCAAATCTCCATATTATATCACTTTTGATAAATTTGCATAAGCAGTACTGGTGGAGGAGTGCAGTGTTCTGCATCAGAACCAGGACTGGTTCTGTTCTGGGAACTGTTCTGGACCTCTGGAGACAATCACACAACAAAGGATTCTTCATAAAATCATGAGCTTTGCAGATGACCCTGAATATTCTCTTAAATCTTCCTAACTTGTATCAAGTCAACCTGAGCTTGTGAGCAAAGCTTTACATTTTGTTAGTATCTGAAGCTAAAGTCAGTCACTGGTGGAGTCGCGTGATGCTTCATGTTTTGGTGGCGACTGAATACAGGGCCAGTATTACCAATTCCAAAACTTCTGACTTTCAGGAGTTTTTGTGTTTTTTTCCTTTGAATTATTTTATTCAAACCTGCAACAGAATCTGGACAACATTTATAGGTAACTACAAAACACTTTAAAAACATACTAACATGATTTGTGTACATCTTCTTAAATAAGGTGCAAAAAATTATAATTTCAGAGCAAATCAAAACTAAATCTTTCTTGACTTAGAACTGAAAAACTACAATTTAAAAATAAATACGATAAAAACACCATTCATTGTCCTTATCCCAACAACATCCATGCATTATTTGCCTCCATTTCAAGCTTCCATATTTTATTTAACTTATGCAGAAAGGTTCCAGTAACACTTGATGCACGTCCATTAACTTCGGTACAATCAAAAAGCTGCTTGGATCCTGCAGCTGGCCGGTCACATAAATGGACGAAGGCTGTAACTGCGTCACTTGACTCTATTAAAAAAGAGTCAGAAATGACAGAAAGTAGAAACTAATTACACTAAGTTGTTTCCTCCCCTGCTGGAGCCTGCTGCAGGCAGGGAGTGAGTTCCACCAGAGGCAAGCAGAAGACTGCAGACGTAAAGGGACAAAGTTTCTTTTCCATTTTTATGACAAAAACACAAACATTCTGAATTTCTGTTGAGGAATTTTGGGAAAACGTTTTTAAAAGGCGCACAAGAAGAATGGTTTCTACTTGATGAATGTGGGTCACCTGATATTAGGGATCCTAATCCTTAATCCTCAGTTTACAGATTAACAGCAGGTAGATGGATGAGCGACAGAAAAAGACACATTTCAGGGTGATTTGTTGGCTTTAGTAAACATTTTACTGCATCAGATTTTTGATGTATTCTGACTTTAATTTTGAAACATTTTAATTCTGTGAGTCTGGAATTTTTTTACCTGAGGATTTGCAGGTAAAAATGAGCAGGATTAACAGGTAGCAGCTATTTGCAGCTGCTAATCCTCAGGTCCTGTAGCTGCAGATAGTTGAGCCTCATTTATTTGAGCCACAACATGGAGCCTGCAGGCTGAAACGAGCCGTGACGATGACAGGATCATCTTCAACAACTTAAACTGGAATGAATCAACTTATATTTGTGTTATTATTATTATTATTTCTGTGCTTGTTTGCATCTGCAAAGAAGACAGAAGAAAAAATTCAGTTTCTGTCAGTCCACCGGTTCTTCCTCATGACCTGCTTCCATCTGTTTTTTGTTACAAAAGTGCAACATGAAACTTTTAAACTGCAAGACAATTTTATTTCTTTTTTTGAATCAGTAAAAATGTTTAGGATGAACCAGTTTGTTAAAAATGTGATAAAATAGATTTAGATGAAGGTTTTTGCCAGAGACTGGGGGTATTATTAAGAACTAAGTTATCCCATCGTAAGAGCACAGGAACAAAACAATGAATTTCACCATTATTCTTTGATTTATTCATTAATTCAAAAGATCTCAGCTTTGTGAACTCGGCTATATTCATAGGTTGTTCCAGCGCCTGCAGGAGGCGTTGGGATATAATACAATGTATGCTTAAAAAAATAAAAATCACTGGTAAAATACAAACATTTCACAACTTTCACACATAAACTTTAAAGATCATCAAATCTGTTGAAGAAGATTTATGCTCGTCTTTAACTTTATATCCCTGAAAGTGACAGATTATAGTCCCAGATCTCTGCAGATTGAAGCCAAAGCAGCCTACTTTACATCAGATTATCATTCCCAGCAGAGCTTTCCCAGAGTGGGCGCTCTCACTCTGCCAGAAGTGGAGTTTATTTAAGGCCAGCTCTGAAAGTGTTCCCTCAACTAGCAACACTCAAAAATGATTAATATGCACAGAGGGGCCAGCTCAACACCGCCATTAAGAAAACGAAAGCAGCAGAAATAAAAGTCAGAAGTGCGCCATCCATCATCAATTTGAAAAAAGTGACTTCATTTTAGAAGATTGCTTGTGAGGGTGATCAGTTTGTTCTGCAGAGCTGGACACATTTTCCTCCTCACTGCACTCATTCCACTTGTTTCATTTGGGTCCAGCATGTTTACAATGTCACAGGATTCACTAAACCAGCAGCTAAACTATTTTTACGCTGATAAACATGATATTCCAAATTGATCCTGGTCATGACACCATCACAGCACATCTAAATGCCAACTTTTAAAAAGGTTTTCTTTCTACAGACACACAGCGTATCACGTCAAGTTGTTCAGTTTGTAAAAATCCCTGATACTTAGCAAACATGAGGCGACAGTGAAACGAAACGTCCCACTTCTAGCAGAAGGAACCGTTCAGCAGAACTGCTTCAGTTTGAACCGCTGGAGCCAAACGGGCGTTTGAGAGGACAGAGCAGCAACACAAACAGCTCTCAGATTCTCTGATCCACCTGAGATCCAAAGAAAAAGAGCTGAAGGCTAACCCTAAATATCAACATGTTGGAACTTTCCTTATTCTAAAGTGTAAGACCTGAAATAAAAGGATGGTTCTATGAACATGAGAAAGAGAGTAGAGAGACTTTCTTTCCAAAGGATCACGTAACGTTTTCAGCTGTAAATAACTTTATTTAGGTGAACTGACGGTAAAATGTTGCAGATCGCTGTTATAGAGTAAAACAAGGCTAATATTTGTTGCTTGGGTGCTAAAAACGTGATTTCCTTTCCTGGGATAAATAAGAAATGTGATCAGTCTTCATTGTGAGAACATTTCTTATTAAAGAACTGAATATTTAATGGAGCATCCCTCATTCTTCATGACTGCGCTCCTTTTCTTTTAAAGACGAAGCATTGAGGGAGACCAAACCCTCTGCAGTCGCTCTGTGTGTGTTGCCTTCAAAAAGTGTTTAAAGCAGACACTTGTGGAATATAAAATCCTTCCGTTCTTTTCCATTTTATGGCTGAATTAAAGGCATCTGATGCTATTTTCCTTCAACCACCAAAGGGAACAGAAAGCGATCATCGCCCTGCTAATGAGCTGACTGACCTGCTGTTTGACCAAACTGCTTTAATTGTTTCCAGGTCACTTGCTTGCTTTCCACCAGCAGTTAGCTGGGTCTCTGTTGTTCTTTGGTTCAATTAGTCAAAGCTCAATTTGGAATAAATGATCGTGTTGGAGGGAAAGTGCAAACATTATTAAAGGAGCATTTTATGTGTGGAAAGAGCCAGTAAAAGATTACCTGCAGCAGTTCTTTTCTCCCTGTTAAGAACCACAGAATTGTGACTCCGTGTAAACTTTCTTCATTTTTCCATTCATTATTATCCAGCAGTAAATATTCTTGGTGCTGAAAGCTTTTGTACAACAAAATGTCATTTTGTCCTCGCTCTGTGAAAAACTGTTTAACCAAACTTTTCTCAAATCTTTAGTGGCTGATGAAAATAGACCTCAGTCATTTCTGCAGTTATTCTGCTTATGAATTAAATTTAAACCGTAATGTTAGCAATGACAGCAGCTAGAGAACATTTCATAAATTTGTAACTTTTTTGTATAAAGATTTGCAAAAAATAATCCCCCTCTAATCCCAATCTGGGACAAATCAGCTACCCAGATCTAACGAGGGAAAAAGTACCACCATCTGCCACTTCTGAGTCCATTTGCTCACATTTTGTGGTCTGGAGCTTCATGATCAAACTCAGGAAAAAATAAATATCTGCATGAGTAAAAATGTTTTTTCAACTCTAAAATTGCCAAATATTCCTCTTGCCAAGATAATCCAAAAGAAGAAGAGTTCCAGCATGGACAGTTATTATCTGAAGCCAGCAGTGGATCTGCTGACTCAGTTGGACCAAAGTGGCACAAAACTTAAAATCCTGACCAAACAGAAAGGAGGTTTTCTGGAAAATAGAGAAATCTGTCAGTTTTAGAGCTGAATGAGTTTCACACTGGATTAACTGGACTGCTGCAATATCTATAAATTAACTTTTGCTGGAATCTTCATCAACCTTGAGGTAAATTATAGCCCAGATCATGTTTGATTCCTGGATGAGGGTCTTTCTGCACCCGGTTGTTAAATCCAGCCTCAGGATGGTTTCAGGAAAACGGGTTCTGCGTGTTCCACTCTGGTTGAGGTTTTGGATCGTTCCTTCTTTCCCCTGCTGCTCTCTGTGACTGATGACCTTCAGTGTGCCAGGCCAAACCCAAAGCTGGCCCGGCCGCCGTGTTGACTTCTGGTCAGAGCAGACGTCTGACAAGTGGTACCACCCAGTTGGAGAGCGGTACCCTCCGGCCCAGTGATCGTCAGTAGGAGGTCCAGTCGCTCCCTGCCTCGACTCACATAAATCTCTTCAGATGAGGTCGGGTCATTTTTCCTCTGTTTCTAAAAATATCCATATTCAGGGTTTCTGCAGGTTTCACCAACTGAAATTTATGACTTTAAGATCTTTTTAAGATCGTTATGAATGGAATTTAAAACTTGTCACAACAGAAATGTACGAAAGAAAATTGCACATTATAAAAGAATGGAAAACTACTGAGGAATAAATGGTATTCTTTGTGAGCTCAGCCATAGATTGTGTCTAACTAATATACACACACAATCAACCTGTGAATTAGTTAGTTTAAATTTAGAAAATGCACATCGGTTTGAGTTATAAGTAGACTGAGTCCCCACACATGAGGATAAATAATGTTATCAATGTTGTTTATGAGGATAAATTATGAGGTTTGGTGGTGCAGTGTGCAGGAGCAAAACGAAACAATTTCACTCCAACATTCAGATCTCAGATGGAAAATCTGATAAAAACTCTTGAGACCAGATGTGAGTTCATAGAAAACCTCCTCACAGCTTCCTTACGGTCGTTGCCTCTCCTGGAGCATCACTGTCCTTCAGGAGCTTCTTCTCCAGGACCAACCATCACGCTGCACCTCCTTCCCCTCTTCCCTGTCCTCCCATCCCAGCTCTCAGGAACCACAGCCTCCTCCAGGCAGTCACCGCTAAATCCTCCTCTAAGCAAATCAAACCTTCTTTTAACCTAAATATGATCAAATCAAGCTGTTTTCTTTACAAACAGCACAGAAATACTGTTTTTTTTTTGTATTCCTTTAAAACACAACATGTGAAAAGTGATTTTCTTTGTTACACCTCCAGAAGTTCCTGCTTCATCCGCTCAAACTCACAGTTTATCCCAAAAATGGATTTCTGGCACGATTAAAATAACACCTGCAATTTACTTTTGTAAGTAGCATTTATCCTCAACTTTTGCAGGCTTGAAAATTGTCCTTTTTTCCTCCTTTGGGCCCAAAGTTAACTACTGTGGGTTGTAAAATTTGACACGTGAAAGCCTGGGTCAAATAAAACACGCACAGGTTACCAAAGTCAGTGGAAACAAATCCGACGGGAAGCAATGATTCTTTTATTACCTAAAACTATTTTTAGTGGTTGGCATGAAAGTCATATTTAGTCATATTTCATTTCATTCATTATGTTTGTGCAGTTCTGGATGTAAGAACTTTGTAGTTTGAGGGCTCAGTTGAGGACAGTTTAAAGCTGTCCTGATGATGATGATGATGATGATGATGATGATGATGATGATGATGATGATGATGATGATGATGATGGTGATGATGATTCCTCTCTGTCTGTCTAATATAACTGTCCCACTGATGAAAGTGTAATCAGTGTTACTCGTTTTCTCTGTCATAATATTATGACATATAATTTGTACATAAAAACATTTTTGATTTACTTTAACAGCTATAATGTACAAACCTACAATTAGATAATAGGAAGATCACCTGTTGCCATTATAAACATCTGAAGAAACAATTTTAATGAAAAGAAATGAGTTTCCTGTCTTGCTGTATTTGGTTCTCATGTTGAAGGTATAAAGTTATTTTAAGAATGTGTAGAAATCCCTGGTGAGAAGCTGAGAGCAGATCTTCCTCTCTGGCTTTATGAATCAGAGGCTGGAGTTACGTTAATAACTATAAAATCTCAAAAGGTTTCTGGTGTTGTGTGACTTTGTCTCTCAGTGTGTCTGTATCCATCATGCAGTGGAGCAGGTCAAAGAAAACGGACCCGTCATCCTGTTGGGTCTGCATGTGTGAGTCCGACTTGGCAAGCTGCCGGGATGCCACATAACTTCACGCCAAACATCTCCTCTTTCTTGGAAAATAACCCGCACGAGTCAGCTCTTTCATCACTGCTACACAGAAACGCATGGACATAACAAATGAAAGCAGAAACACATGAGGAAGAGACAAATACCAACGGGGTGTTTTCCTGTAACTGCAAATTAAGTTAGCTATAGCTCCCAGACAACGGCACATTAAAAACAAATCAACATTTCCACTATAGACCATATTTACTCTCCCACAGTGCAAAGTTATTTATTCCACTGTAAACAACTCCCTTCCACACAAAACACCAGGAACAAATATGGATCTTATTTTTCTTTGGTTTGCAAATATGTGCAGATAATAAACTGTAAGAGCCGAAACTACTCATTAAAACTATAGTTTCTGCTATGCAATAATGTTTTATTGCATATGAGGCCCAGTTGTGTCAGGTCTGTGATTGTAGAAATCAACTCTCAGTGTGGAATTCATTCACCACTAACTTGCGTTGAAGAAGGCTGCCCCCTAGAGGTTCTTAAAGGTCATTGAATCTGAAGTCAGTCAGTGTATAGTTCAACCTGAGATGGCCTAGGAGAAGTTTTCATGTTCGGTTTGAGAACTGACTGAAATGCTTTTAGCCTAGCATAAATCTGATCAGCGTAATCCCAGAACCACGGAGAGAAAAGCAAGATGAATACACGATGACTTCAGGAGCCACAACCACATCCTCCATCATCCAACCTACCAAATGTGATGTCAGCTGTTCCCAGCAGTGCGGTGGCTGCAGAGCTACGTTTTTACTTTTCCTCCATGGGATTAAATGATTGGGTGAGGGACCTTTAGCTAATAACATGCAAAATAAATGCATGTTTTACTGCTAACACAGGATTAGGATTTATTGCCATCATAGTGTTAATAATCCCAGAGTTCCCGGAGGTGTAAACACATCTGGCTCCAACTGAAGCAAAGCGGCTCGTTCATCTAATTCCTGCAGATCAGCGTTTCAAAAACACTTCGAAGGAGAGAAAATCAAAGCACAGACTCACAACCTGACAACATGTGTGGATCATCCACACAGATCCATGAAATGTGTGACAAACGTATCCTGCATGGGGACACGCCTCACACCTGCATGGCTGCTGCTCAGCCGCCTAATGGCCTGTTCTCACACTGTTCCTGCTATAAGCTTTACCCAATATGATTTATAAGAACGAGAGAAGACTCATGCAGCAGTTGTTGAAACATAAGAGAGAGTCTGTGGGCCGAAACTGAAGGCAACTAGACTCTGTTTCCCCTCTTGTTTCTTGAAGCTATTTCACCTCTCAGCCAACGCTCTCCCTCTGCTCTGATCATGGATTACATTTATCAGTGTTATACATCGTAACCTATGATCATAAGAGAAGAAGACTTTTGGGTTAAACATGAAATGTTTTCAAGTGATAAAAAGTCCAGTTTCCTTTCATTTAGGCATCTGCTTCAACATAGCATGTTAAAATACTGACTTCTATAACAAGTAGCAATTCAAGGGTCTCCTGGTTGACAAAGACAAAATATGGAGCAAAGATAATTTTCTCTTTGTGTCATTTTAAAATCCATCCTGTACTGCCCTCATCTGGGTTATCTTGGTACTGCACACAAAAAAGAAACAAACATCCATCTGTTTTCACACCCAGACAAAATTGTTGATAGAAATAACAATCTGATTTTCAATGAAGCAAAGAAAATCAGATGATGCTTTGAATTCTGATTCCTGGTCAGAAATGATGTTAGTCAGAAAATAAAATTAAGATAAAGATATGTTAAAGTATGATGTGCTCTAATTAATCAGTCATTTGGCCTATTAAAAGTGCACATGTAGTAACTGTGCTGTTTGACATGAACCACAGGAAGGAGAGAGTTGACCCAGCAGGTTAGAAAGAAAATTACAGACCAGCATGTTAAAGGTAAAGGCTGCAAAATCATCTCCACGCAGCTTCATGCCCCATAATCCACAGATTATTAAGAGTTTTAAGATCCAAGGGACTGCAGGCAACTTCTCTGGTCACAGGAGGAAAACTGGTGCAGAGTACGATGAAATCTCAAGACCACCGATGGATTCTGGAGAGAAATGAGCTGCTTTGTGTCAGAAAACCTGCTCTCAGTCTCAGGTAAGATCCAACAGGATAATGACCCTAAAAACACTGCACTGTTATTATTATTATTATTATTATTATTATTATTATTATTATTATTATTATTATAATAATAATAATAATTATTATTATTATTAATAATAATAATAATAATAATAATAATAATAATAATTATTATTATTATTATTATTAACCACAATTCAAAGGCAATATCTGATTTTCATTGGATAATCATCAGTAACTTTTTATGTAGTATTAATTTTGTCCATATCAGGTTATATCAGTGAACATTGTGAATGTTTTGTTCACTAACAGAGGGGTGCCAACAATTCTGCCCAGGTGTGTTTATCCATCTCAGTATCCTAAAATTACAAATAAGATTATTTTCTTGGATTGAAACCATGTCATGTCAAGCATAATGCCTAAATGAGCAGGGGCGTCTCCAGAAAGTTTCTGAAGGAGTCGGTGCCCAGATGGGCCCCCTGACAGCACATCACGTCCAACACCTGCTGCAGACTTCCTGAACTTTTACCATGTTGTTGTCAACTTTATGGCGCAGAGCCCAGGAGTGTGTGGGTGGCTCGCTCCAAAGGACAAGAATTAGTCATGAGCCCAAATAAATCCATAAATAACTGACCTCAAAAGCTAATTACATGACAGGAAATCAATACGTCTGTATCCAGATGTGGTGAAGACGGCTGGCTGAAGTTCAAAAACAGCATCAGGATGAAGACTCCAATGGTTGTGGAGATAAATATGATGAGTTTGAGTTCTAATATAGCAATATCAGATATATTCAAACACAAAAAGAACACATTCACAAATACATTCACAGACTCTGACCTTCAGAGGACTATTCTGCTGTTCTTACTGAGCTGGAAAATCTGGCTCCCAAAAGATCAGATAAAACATTTGAAATCCACATGGATATCAGTTTTTATCCAGTTATTAATCATTAGATCTGTATGTGAGCTGTTCTTTGGTCACATTTAGCCTTTTGTGATGTAAAATGTTTAGCTAAACATTTCTCCTCTCACCTGTTCTCTTTGCTCATATATTTTGCTTTTTGTTAAAACAGCTGCTTTCAGCTGCACATTTCAATGTTAACATTGTTCAAAATCTAAACGAACCAAAAATGTTCACTAAAAAAAAGTTAAATAAGACAATTCAATTAAATTTTGCAAAAAAAATTAGCTGTATCTAAGATCAACATGTACCGATTTCTTTTTGGCTTTCTATTTATTTATTTTTTCTGGTTTAAATGTTTTAATTTATTCTTGTATGTTGACTTTCTGTGCTCGGAAAGGTATCTTTTAAATAATAATGTTATTAATAATCATCATTATTATTATTAGTGCGGTCATATTTAATGAATTACGTCCGGATGAACCTCGTTTGTTAGATTAAAACAATTAATATACACAATGAGTTTCACTTTTCAGTAATATTCTCATTTATTAAATTAATCTGTAAATATAAACTTTACATTCTGTCTCCTGTAAACAGTTCCGGTTATTTCCTCATACTTTAGAAAGAAAAGATGAAAACCTGAGCAGTGTTTAAGGTTTACCTCCACAGCACGTGTCTCCTGAGCTTTAACTTCCGTGTTGGCGTTGCCAAGGTAACAGCAGATGACGCAGCCCCTCCCTCCCCCACGCGCTTCGTCACTACGACAGCGCAGTGAAATTCCTGCAGTCTCGGAGCTCCGACATCACCTGTGGACAGTGAACTCCTCACGGCCTCCGTCCAGCTGTTGTTCGGCGGTCAGACGGTCAGTTCCGCTTCCTCTGAGCGCCAGACGTTGTTCCAGCCGGACGGGGAAACTTGACCGTTTTTAGGTAAAGAGAGAAACACCTTGGCGTCTGAGAGAAGTTACAAGGAAGTGAGTTTCATACACTTGAAGTTTATTTGAGAGCGTGAGTGAGGTTGAGTTTGTTAAGAGGAAGTTTCTAAACAACAGGGAGGAAGAGCAGGTTTTATCTTATTGAAACAGGTTTACGGTGTTAATTACGTGTATTATATTCAGCTGCTTCTGTATCTCTTCCTTTCTGCTGCCGGAATCCGGTCTGATATTTGAAGGAGCTGAATGTTTCTTGACTTGGTGATTTTGTTTTTCTCAGATGGATTATTTCCTGCAGGACGATGTGGAGATGAGAAAACCTGCAGCTCAGGTGTGTCTGATGAAACACAGTTTGAGACAAAAACCTGAACTTATTTTTAGGAGCTTTCATGACCCGGTGGGTGATTATTGTTCACATGTAGGTCATTGTGTTGTTTTGTGGTTTGGACTAGGACGTTTTGCAGAGCCTGGTTGTGGTTGGACTCTGCTGCAGGTTCTGACTGCGGTCCGGACCTCAGCGCTGCTAACTGCTGCAGGTCTAACTGCTGTTACATGTCGAGACCTAAAACTGATAAAGTCTGCATGCAAAGCAAACATTGCTCCTGAAATGAAACAGCAGGATGACGGCCAGGCTAAAGTCAGAGGGGAAAAACATTTTCACTGATATGCAAACAGAAATCCTGGACATCAACTACATTTTAGTTGCAGTCAGAAAATCTGGATCCTGATGTCAGCAGTTCTTGTTTTCCTCTCCACCAATTTTAGCAAATTCAACCAGAACTTAAAGTTGCTAACTTTTCTGCTGTGGCTGGTAAATATGATCCATATTTTTCAGTCTTCTGGTCTGACTGGAAATACAGGAAGTTGGTTTTAAGTTTAGGTATCTTAACTCTTAGATTTTGAATTACCGATTCAGTGACATGGTTTAATACATTTATCTAGAGTCTTTTGTTATGTTGTCCTTACCTTCTTTTTTAGGTTTGAAAAATTCCGATTTACAGCGAATGCATCTTGAGCAGAGAATAAAAAAGTCCTACATCACTGTTTCCAAACAGTTTAAACTTGGTTCCCTTATGTCCTCGTCTTGCTCACTCTGACTTATCGTTTCCTCGTCATGCTTGCAAAATATTTTGGGTCAACTTCAAAACAAATTCAGAAAAGTCAAATATCCAAAAATATGCGAACTGTTTATCTTTTAGTCAAATTTGATGGAATACATTTACATTGTGGAATATGAAAGACGCTGCAGTGTGAATTGGGATGAGAGTTTGGAAGAACTGGACTTAAATTCCAAATTAACTGAAGTTCAACCTGATTTTTTTTTATTATTGGAACATTTGTCTTATTTCTAAAGCAAATTTTTTGCTGTCGGTCTCTACATGTATGTTTTGGGGTTTTTTTGTCTTCTTGTTCATCATATCTATATTAATATGGATCATCACTCATAAATTAATCAAGAATACTGAAGAAGTGCAAGTGGGAGGCAATCTTCCAAACCAGTGCTCCCAGTCTGAGTTACATCAGCCAGTCAATAAAGCAAAGGTTTACCTGTCAGAAGTCATTAGTCTCAGCGGGGAGCATCGTCCCCGAAAAGAACACAAAGAGCAAAGGTCACTGCAGGTGATTTCCTGTGTGCTTTCTGACCGAACACCTGCTGTGGCCAATTAGGCAAAATTGGCAATGCAGTCAGCAAATCTCAAAAGTACTAAAAAGTTAATACCATGAGTGAAAGATCTGTTCTAAAGCTCAAAGCTCTGAAGCTCAAACTGCACACAGAGGTGTGTGATAATGTAGCTGCTCCTGCAGAGTGTGATGTTATCAACTGCAACTCCACTGGCCATTTGGCACAAATTGGAATTACAAAAATTAATTTGCTTAATGGAAATTAAAAACTTTTTTTTCACAAAACGCCAATTTTGGGAAATTTGGTCTCACGACTCTGCATCACATGAGTCGTGAGAAAAAAAAGCCAAAGATGACAGACAGGAAGTGGTAGAATGATGGCGTGGCGCGTTTAGGAAAGTCCTGGAATATCAACAGTTCTGTGAACATCAGCAATGAAAAGGCAGCTATTGACACATGGTGGATGTCAGCTAAGTCACATCAACTTCTGCTAAATACTGTGTTGGTGTGGCACTTAGCGTTAGCAGAACTACTGTTTGATTAGCGCATTAGGGTTAGCAGTGTCCACTGCTGCTTGTATCTATTTGGTGGCTAAATTCACCTGCACACCACACTTTTCAGTTGTTGTTGTTTTTTTTTTTACTTTAAGGATTTTGAAATGCTGTTATTCTTTATGGTAACAGTATGCAGTGTACTATTGTAAGCTTTTTATTTTTAGGTTTGTGGTTTTGCCTAGCTGTGTGTTTGTAAAAGTGTGTGAATGTTTGTGCAGCACTCTATTTTTGTGATTCAGTAAATCCCTCCTGTTGTATCTACTGGACCAGAGGTTGTAACTAAAGACCCTCCTTCTGTGTTCCTCATAGGTTTCATCTACTAATTAAAGAGGTGGTTGCTAAGAGATGACAATCAGTGACATTGCTGAAAGCCTCGGTTCCACAGCAGCCTGAAGCTCCACTTCCTCCAGCCCTCTGTCTGCAGCTGGCTCATAGAAAACACTCGCCAACACCATGGCAGCTTTCACTTCGCCGTGTCCTGACATCAGCGTGGCCCGGACAACGCTCCAAACACGAGGAGGCAGCGACCAAACGAGTGCACAGGACGAGGACTCGAGGAGGAGCCAGAGTTCAGATGTGGGACAGAACACTATCCTGGAGAAAACTCACGAGTTCTTCCAGATGTGCGACATGGAGAACAAGGGATTCATCACCCGCCGGGACATGCAGGTGAGCCTGCTGGTTGGAGATTACACCCAAATTCTTGTTGCATCTTTATTCTTAAATAAATGGATTAATTTGATGAAATGTAATCAGATAAAACCTGATTGTTTAGAAGTTTGAATAGCACTTTAGGACATAAGAGCAGAAGAGTTTTGTAATTAAATGAAACTGGAAAAACTCCTGATTTGTTTAGTGTTGTTATTTTCATAGAACCTTTTCACCTCAGAATAAAGAATCATTTCTGGCTCTGTTGTCCCACCACTGAACAGAATGCAGGGGCGGCCAGAGCCCTCATTACTGATACCAAACAGGAGCGTGATGTTTCTGTGCAGCTCACTCAAAGCAACATAAAAGAGACGGAGACTCTTTGTCACGCAGCCTCTCCACCTGCATTATTGTGCAGATTCTCTGGTCCATCAGATGCTCATCCAGGGCTTTGATGAGCCACTTCAATGCTCCACTTCTAGGGATCATAAATACTCAGGAGGAGCTTTGATCTGCTGTTTATGGTGATGATCTGGTAATTAGGGGCAATTCTGCTAAATGCAGTTCAACCAAACTGTTATTAGATGCTGTTTAAATGATTTATACTGTATTTGTGAAATGTTTCAAATCATTAAATCTTTCTGTCACAGATAAACTGAGTAAATACACAGAGCTGTTTTCAAGTGTTTTAAGTGATGAAGGGGTCCAGACTAGTCTGGCCCTTTGTGAAAACCTAATTACTACCTAAAGCAAATTAAACGGCTGTGGCTCTTCTGGCAGCAACAGCTGCAATCATCTGTCTGATAACGGCTGTAAAGTTTTTCACATCTCTGTGGAGGAATTATGATTCAATCTGAAGTAGCTCAACTGTTTTAATTCGGCAACGTGGCCATGTTTGACTGTTGGTTTATTGTTCTGATTCTGAAATTCTAGTTTCAGATGGATACCCACCTTCTAAAAAGTTGTACTTTTGTTCCAACAGTCTACAGATGTTTTTTGTAAATTGAACTCTCCCATAAAAGCCGTTTTTGCCCAGTCTCTCTCTTTTTTTTAATTTTTCTTCTTATATCATGACCTCTGACCTCAACCGAGGCAGGGAGGGCTGCAGAGTTTTAAGCTGCGTTCCGGTGAACATGGGGAGAATTCCCAGCAGGAAAGTCCTCTGGTCTGGACCAAAAGAAGCAAACGCAGGTTTTAATTTGCTCAGAGTTGCAGGCGTTGTGTTTAAACTCACTCTTACATGCGTGTCTTGTAAAGTAAACAGATTCCCACCACAGTTGATCAAAGAAGCGGCCATATTGAAACTGTAATTCACCATTATAAAAAAAAATTGTACCTTCTGAATGGAAAGTCTGACTTCGGGTTCTTTTTTTTTGTTCCCTTGACTGGGAATCCAGAGTTTAATTTGCGGCTCCAAATGAAACCCACCTCCTGTTGTGAACCTCCTGGATGAGTTGTTGGCGTAGTTCTGCTGGGTTGGCCTCCTGGGAATGTTCTCCACTCTTCTGTGTTCTCTGTGTTTTTTCTCAGCTTCTATGGAGTCCAGAAGCTTTAGGTCTGGATATGTGACCATTTCCACACTGGTGTCAGATTTTCTCATGTGTTCCTGAATTTCTTCACATCAGAACATGATGCTTGGTGGACGTTTATCCTACTTCATGTTGTCAGACAGGTTCTCCTAAAGTGGTTTCCTTACTCTGCAGGTCCGACACGACTTAGATCTTAGTTACATTACACTCTAAAAATATAGTAGGTGTGTTTGATTTAACAAGAAGGTTAGTTAGGATAACTTTGTTCTGTCAAATCATCATTTGAAATCTATTTGTGGGACATTGATGGTTTGATTATCTGAAACATTTAGGACAAAAACTAAAGCAGAGGAATCAGAGGCTTTAACTTGGCTCCATGTAGTTTGTTTGCAGTTGAATCAGTTTGTTGGTTCAGACCAGGATCTCCAGCTGGATGGCTTCACTGGTCTGCTGTGTCTCTCCAGAACAGCTGGTTGTTCAAAGCAGAGGTTTTCCTTTCTGTGTCCAGCTCTGGGTTTTACGGGCGGCTTCAGTCAACATTAAACTGTGTAAACACTGAACACCAGGTTTCCAGAGGCGTGGCTCTGTTGGCTCACAGGAGGATCTCATTACATCTTCCTCTCAACCTGATGGTTTAAAATAAGCTGCAAATGTCAAAGATTTTCCTCCACATAAATAGATTTTAATTTACAAATGCATTTTATAGCAATAATTTAAATTAATTTGGGAGAGTTTGTCTGATTCTCCTCAGCTGCAGCTGGTCTGGTTGGTCATATTAAACATCCTGGTTAACATAATCTGGTTTACTGAGATGAGAGGATGAAAATGTGCGTCTTTCTCCTTTACTAATAGTTGCTGCTCCACATAAAACACTTGCATGGCAGTTGTTATAGCTACAGTGACATTAGTGTCCTTGGATTTTGTTAACCTGATGGGTTTTTTGTGCTTTCTGACAGAGGCTGAATGGTGAGCTTCCTCTGAGTGCAGACGAGCTGGAGAACGTTTTCGATTCGCTCGATTCGGATGGAAACGGATTCCTCACGCTGGAAGAGTTCTCCTCTGGTTTAAGTAAGTTTCCAAAACTAAATATGACTCCAACCTCCATCTGACCTGCTTGTTGCTTATGAGCTCTATTTTATGCTTTTGTAGGTGCATTTTTGTTTGGCCGTAGGATTTCTGTAGATGACGTCATGACTGAGAAGAACCTCAGTAAAAGCGTGCCGGAGGTTCTGTACCAGACCCGGTGGAAGGAGGGTCCAGGCGCGGCTGAGGATGACGAGGAAAAGCACTTTGCGATGCTCATGGAGAGCCTGGGGGCCAGCAGCCTCCTGGAACAGTGAGTTCAGGTTCAGGTCTGAATGTCTGCACTACGTTTCAGAAACTCAGCCCAGGATTTTAGTGAAGAGGACCGGAAGTTTCCGCTCAGCGTTTTCTGTGCTGCCTGTCAGATGTTGGTGGGATCCTAAAGAGTAGGAGACCTGCAGAAAATTGATAAGCTTTAAAAAACTTCATCTAAATTCAATCGTTTTAAAACTTATAAAACATTTGTTCATGGCTTTCTTTTTTTTTTCATCTGCCCTTTCTATGTCCTACTAAAAGATTGAATCTTATGTAAGATGTAGGTCTTTCTCTTTTAAGATCTGGATGCTGCATTTGAGGAACTTATTGATTCTGCAGCATGATGGGAGCAGGGACGACATTTTTGATCATTTCAGTTTGTGCAGCACAGGCTGATCTTCATTTGGTTGGACATTAAATGAAGCTTAGTGGATTTTTGTGACGTTCCTGATAAAATTGCCCAGATGCCCTTTGTTACTCCGTTCATAGAATAGCACAAAAAATCATTTAAAATTCTAATCAACTCATAGACCAAAGTTTTCAGCTTAGTGTTTTTGGATGCAACCAAACTGGAATTTCTGACAATATAGTGTATTTTACCTTCTTTTTTTAATTTTAGTCTGACTTTCATGTTTTTGTCTTTCAATAAAAGTTTATTTACTGCAACAATGAAATGCATTTTTTTTTTTCTTCAAACATTTGAATAGGTTTTCAATCTGTTTCTGGTTCACCCATTTTTTTTTTCTCCATTTCAAGAAAACAAAAATTAAGAATCCAATGTTTTATTTAGTCTTTTTTAAACTAATTTCTGAGACAATTACAAAACTAAAATCTTATTTCCCTCTTTGTTTTAGTGATAAACGTTTTCATTTAGTTCTTCAGAAATAGCCAAAGCCTCGTCCTGTTCATCTTCCTTTAGACTGAAGCTGATTCATGGCCTCGTCAAAGTACAGACTTGAGTTTGACTGAAAATCAGTGGAGTAAAAATGGTTGAACTCTGTCATCAGTCCTGCAGAGGTGCGCAGCCTGTGGGCCCAGCTGCGCCGCGATGAGCCTCAACTTCTGTCAAACTTTGAGCATTTCCTGGCCAGAGTGACGGCGCAGATCAGAGACGCCAACCAGGAGAAGAGGGACATGGAAAGTGCCCTCAAAAGGTCAGAGACGCCATCAACCTCACCGAAAAGTCATGGTTTCTGTCATCTGTTTAAAAAACCCACAAATTTTACTTTAACTACAAGCTCATTTCCTTATATTGCATATAAATGACTTTTGTCCATTTAGGAAAACAGCAACACATGACGATGAGATCCAGCACCTGTATGAAGAAATGGAGCAGCAGATAAAAAACGAAAAAGACAAAATACTACTGCAGGTAAAATCTGGACAATTATTTTCCTTAGCTTTTTGTATTTGGTCAAGGTTTTGGTATTTCCATTAAATTTCTTTGTAAAAACTGTGCTCTAGGACTACGATCGATATCAGTCCCGAAGTAAAGACCTGGAGCTGCAGCTGTCCAGCAAGGAGAAGGAGCTGGAGCAGCTCGTCCAGAAACAGAGACGGGTCGGTGGAAACGTTCAGACTCCAGATCAAAACCTTTATTCATAAGAGAAAGTCAAACAAACCATAAACTGTCAGAGCAGGAAGAATCAGATGCAGGATAACTGATAACATGAAGCCATAAAAACATTATGATGACATTCAGCATCTCTTCATCAACACTGATTAAAATGGTTGCATCTGAACCTATAAAATGAATACATTTATTTTCCAGTTTTTATTAAAACAATATTTACAGGAGCTAAATTCCTTAAACAGCTTCTTTAATTCACATTTCAATAGTTTCATCAACGAAAAGCAGAAATTCTGACTGAAAAGGAGTAAACTGAGATTGCATGTAATAATTGTTTGCATTAAAAGGTGGAAAGTGCTAAGGGAAGAGCAAACTTATATTAAAAATATCTTCAGTTTTAAAAGTTAAATCATTTTTCTTGGAACAATTTCTGTCCAGTTGGAGTGTCAGTGTCAGGAACTCCACAGTGAACAACATGACACCAAAGTGGAAAACGTGAAGCTGAAGCAGACGAACGATGACTTGGCCCGAGAGCTGGAGCTGGTGAGCCAGGAGCTGGCGCTGGCGCAGGAGCAGCTGGGTCTGCTGCAGGAGCAGTCGGCGCGACTTCACGAGGAGAAGGAGATGTGAGCAAACACTCAGATCAGTCAGAATAACGTCTGGCTGCTTTTAACGCGGACTCTGGTAGAACCTCGCTTCTTTTTCCCCCCGTTTTTCTACTCTGGATCATATTTGAATTTGAAGGAAAACTACAGAACAAACGGACTATTTTTGAACGCAGGGAGATCTACAGACTTACTGAAGGACTGCAGCGAGAGAGAGCCAGTCTTCACAAACAGCTGGACCTTTTGAGGTATGACTCCATCAAACACTCTGACTGTTTCATTTTGACAGAACTAGTGGTGGGACTCGGTTTAAAGTTTTTAATCAAGTTAATTACAGTGTCTGTAATTATATTTTATTACAAAATAAGTAATATTTTCAATTTAAAAGCCCTTTTGCAGCTAAATTGTTAGACATATTAACTCAACAACAAATATATTTATAGTTTTTAATCGGATATTCAGATTCTTCAACCATCAGATTGGAGCAAAGCGTTTCTCTCTCTTCATCTTTCCAGGTTTTCTCTTATTCATGGAGCTTCTTTAGAAATGTGAACTCTGGACGCTACATTAGCGTTAGCTGCTACATGTTTAGCATTGAGATGCTATTTTAGGCTTCACTAATGGGTGAACTCGTTTTAGCACAACTTGAACACAACAGTCTTTTCCATCGTCCAATCAGATCCATTTGAAGCAGAGATGAACCTTCATCCTCCATCTATTAGTGGACGTCGCCTTTGCTTCAGATTTACATTCATACCAAAAACGCATAAAAAAAGTTAAATGCATTAATTTATCTAAGTACTTAATCTAAATTAACTCATGTTCCTAGTAGTTTATGAAGTATTCATGTTGCTTTGGATTTGCCTCAGTTTTATAAGGATCATGTGTTTTGGGACGGAGTTCAACGCTGGACGTCAAGCCCTTCATCCAGACAGAATCTGTTCCTTTTGTCATTTTAAAGATCCTCCAAACATCTAGAGAATGAATTTACTATGTTCTAAACCTAAACTTTGTGCAGGTAAATGGTGGGTGACTTTTCATCGGTGCAGACAGAGAGTCTGCATAGTCAGACTGAAATGTAGCATTTGAATATATTTTGTATCCATTTTTCAGAAGTACTGCATTTATAAAACTCCTAGGTTGCAAATGCATTTAATTTCTGTATTAGCTGAAATTTTCCAACATATCAAACATTCAGTGGTGACTCAGCTTAACTGATTGTTGTGTCCTACAGTTTCAGATGTGCAGAAAAACAATCACGTGATTTTCCCTTCTGCAGCAGGCAGACGTACTGAAATAAAAGCAATGTTGCAATGAAGAGATGAAAGGCTCTTTATGCTCTGTGCATGTAAAATCAAGAGCTTTATTTACTCTGCTTTTCAGTCACATGTGATTGGTCAGGAGACATGAGTAGGCACCTGAATAAGCCCAGATTGTAGGTGATGTTTGAGGTGATGCAAAAAGGTGGCGACCCGTTTCTACCGTTAAGCATTAACCCCTAAAACAGCCGTTAGTTTTCATCTATCTGTCTTTTTATTTCAGAGAAATGAACAAACATTTGCGGGATGAAAGAGACATGTCCTTTCAGGTGTGTTGTGTTCAGAGAAGTATAAAACATTTTCTGCATGCATTTTCTATTTTTCAAATCAAATCTTTTTTTCTCAGAAGCATGTATTAAAAATTGAAAATCAAATTTCACTTTGCAGAAACCAAAAGGAACCAAGAACAGCTTGAAGCACCGGCCTTTTATTGATGGAGTGAAGCAAGCAAACACAGATGTGTTTAAAAGGTAAACCACACAGAGGTGAAGCTAACGCTCTGGGTTAGCGGCAGCAGCTTCATGTTTGGTGTTTCTGCAGTGAGGATGAGGAGGAGTCAACCTCCACCAGCCTGAGGCAGAACCTTAACGGCTTCTACCAGCCGTCCTTCCCAGCTGAAGCAAGGAGTCGTTTCCAGAGGATTATCTCCATAGAAGAAGACCACCTCCCCTATTTACTGAACAACAGCCTGGCTCAGAACGCACTGCAGAACTGTGCTGAAGTGGAGACTCAGTTGGATGATCAAGACGGTGTGGATGTGATGAGCGAACCTCACCGCAGGTCATCGCCGATCCCTGAGCAGCAGTCTGAGGAACGGCAGATCCCGTCATCCCCAAGAGGTCAGCCGGTTGGCAAGGAAACCACCATCAATGTAAGCGGTGCCACATGCAGATAAGCTGGATTAAAGCAAACCAGCAGGTTTACTGGGCCCGTTTCCTTTAATGGTTCCCAGGAGGAAAGTGTTCCTTCGGCTCCTGATCGCCTCTTCAAGGTCGTCCTGGTGGGAAACTCCAGCGTGGGAAAAACCTCGCTCCTCCAAAGATTCTGTGACGACCGCTTCCACCCAGGAACCTGCGCCACTGTCGGTACGCAGTGTAAACATTTTTCACTTCCTGTCAGTCGACGAAAACTAAAACAGCAAAGTCATGTGTTTGGCTGCACTGATCCTGGCTGTGACTCAATGAGAACCTGGCCACACCCCTCAGTGTCTCTTGACTCCGCCCTCTTTGGTATTTTTCAAAGTTTGTCCGAGGATGGAGTTAGGCTTTCACATGAGGGTTGTGCTTTAAATAGTTTCTGATGTCATTGTGTTTTATGAAATTAGATGTTACACTAAAAATGTGTCTTGCAGTAAATTGATTGAAATTCTCAGGTTCTGCTTCAGTTTTTCTTTCTTTTTTCCCTCATTAATTGTTAAATGCAATGCCCACCATTCAATGAATACATTTTTGTCATCTTTGGTTCAGTTTGGACACAGCAGTGGCTCATCTGTTGCCTTGGGAGCCATTTTTAATATTTCAGTGAATCACAAAATATGCATTAAAGTAAATTCCATCACTTTTTAATGTGTGTGTGTGTGTGTATAGGCATAGACTACAGTGTGAAGACAATAACTGTGGACAACAGCCAGGTGGCGCTGCAGTTGTGGGATACAGCAGGACAGGAAAGGTAAGCTCCATTACGAAGGTGTGGAAATTTAGAGAAGCTCTGGTCTCTTGCATGAAAGTCCTCAGCTTTCTGCAGGTTTTTATGCAGCTTAAAGCACCGTGACATTAGGAGGAAGTGACCAAAAGTCCACTTATAGTCCACTTCCTTTTCCTCCTGCAGGTATCGCAGCATCACCAAGCAGTTCTTTCGCAAAGCTGATGGTGTGATTGTGATGTATGATGTAACCGCTGAGCAGAGTTTCACTGCAGTCAGACAGTGGCTGACGAGCGTCAAGGTAACGGATCCGCAGAGTAAAAATCTGTTTTCCTGAGAAATGACTCTGATATGAACCAGTCCTGTACAGCCTGCTGCAGTAAAACCAGCTACCTGTCCTAGGCTCATTACATCTACTGCTTTTCAGGAGGGCACCGGTGGGGAAATACCCATCATGCTCTTAGGAAACAAAACGGACAAAGAGGCAGAGAGGGAAGTTCAGAAGGAAGTGGGCGAAAGACTCGCCAAGGTCTTAATTTTAAATAATTCCTACAATTATTACATTTTGATTTGGGGTCAGAGTCAGGGTTATACCTGGAAATGCATTTAATCTGCTCTGCTGCGTTTTATTTAATCCTATTTTCATGTTTGGTTGAAGGACTGCCAGATGACCTTCTTTGAATGCAGTGCATGTTCTGGAGCCAATGTGGCCGAGTCCATGGTGCATTTAGCCAGGTAAGCAGTTAATGCAAAAATCAAACATGTTCTTAAATATGCCAAGCGTTTTCAAAGCTTGCAATAGGGCCACTGAAAAATTAGCTTAGCTGTTGGCGCATTAGCAGAAGTGAACCACCTCTGAATGCGCTCATGTTTGTGTAAAAGATCCGTTTTGACAATTTGCTATGAAGTATTTAACTTTTTTTATGAGTAAATTCTGATTTGTAATTACTGGTTTTATTTCTAATATTACAATCAGACTCTAAAACTCAAATTATTTAACTTTCAGAAAACTTTATGTAATAAAAAATCACAGGTTTGATTTCAGGTACAAACCGTCTGTGTGCCCGTTGGAACTGATCATCTTTTATTTTAGAATCCTGAAGGAACAAGAAGACCAGCAGAAGGAGAAAACGGTCCAGCTGATCAGCAGCCCCTCAAAGAGGAGACCCTGCTGCTAAAACAGAAAACACTCAACACAACGTAGCACTACCCTTTAACCACGTTATTAAATGTCCTAGTTAAATCACATGTGCCAGTGAGAACAATCAATTCAGGCTGAAGAAAATAAGTACCATTATGATGTTGTGGGTTAAATGTACAACTAGCTGGAATATTTAGTACATTTGTTTTAGTTATATATTCACCCTAACTTGAATATTACAATTATCTGTTCTACATATTTATTTCAGTTATGAAGAGCATATTGTTATATATCTATTATGAGATGTTTTTAAATGCGTTTCACTTCCTCTATATCATGTTTAAAATGACACATAACAGCAAAGCACCATAATTTAAGTAACTTTGCATGAAACTTTATACCTTTAAAACTTTGGTTGGTCAAGTTTTAACTGATCGAAGTTCAATGCAGTTGATCAATTTCTGGTTATGACATTTCTTCATATAATGTTCAAAAAAGAGAGAGCATCAGTGTACAGAAGTACTTTAATTGCACACGTTTTTGTTCCAGGTTTAACATATTTAAGGTTTTCTTTTACTAATTGTTGTTGATGGGTGGCAATTTATTTTTCATCAAAAATTACAGTTTTGAATATTTTGTTTTGTTGTAACTTTTAAGAACAGATTGGATTAATTCTAGATGCCAAGTATTTTATGAAAATGTTCTGTAATTTGTATGTTTAAAATCTAGTCTAAACTTTATTTTTGTCACTAATGTTTCACTACAAGAGTCTCGTTAATTTAATGTATATATGGAAATGTCAATGAAGGTGTTTGTGAAATTCGTCAGTGGACTGTGGCTCACTAAATCATAAAACATGAATTAGATTTACAACATTACAAACCAAATCAGTTTATTCCAGCTTCAGGTCACATGACAAAATATAAAAAAGAAATGGCAAATTTCAGTTGACATACCAGGTTATTGGTGTAACACAAAAATCAGCAAATTAGGACTCAAACTGATTTCTTTTATAGTACTATAGAGATAGATTTCTTATATAGTACTGCTTTATAATTTACTTATATAGTTCAGCATAATCCTCCATTTGGCATGTTAACCTTTTTAAAATATAAAATGCTTTTTAAAAGCTATAATTAGTCAAATTGTTTCATTTCTGTAGCAGAGCCTGGATAACACAGGGAGGCTTCAATTTCCCATCACATGGACAAGAAAACACCTGGAAAACTTATTCCAGGCTCCAGGCTTCCTCAGTGTGATGGCGCCCTGGGTGAAGAGCCGCGTAACCCATATCAGAACCGTCACTGACTGACAGCTGGTTGACCAAGCAGCACCTTTTTCTTTTCAGATGATTTAGATCAAATAAAAAAGCTTGTTGAAATCTTGGCAATGACCTTAAGAGCAGAGGCGAAATGGATCCACTGCTGAGCCAGAAATGCAGATTAGGATTTGTGAAATGCTACAAATGTTTATTTTTATTTTTTACATCGCCTCAAAAGTCTTTCAGTAAATGTTTTTATCGGAGATGGTAAAGTCTTGCAAGTTCTTATTCAGGATAATTTAGACTCATTTTGAAGAAATATTGGTTGTTTTAACTAAAGCTAATTCTAAACAAGGAAATAAAACAAATCTAAGGTTTGGATTAATGAGTCAAGGCATTTACAGCAGGTTAAATGAGTACTGAGCATGTTTTTTCTCAGTTTTATTTCTTATGGGGCTACTAACATGGAATTTAAACCAGATGTCTGTAGCAATACCTGTAATCCACACATACACTGAAGTCCAGACAAATTAGTCTCTTAAGTCATAAAGTTGAATGAAGTAGCAAAAAGCCATGGAAAGCCAAGAAATCAGTTTTTAGAAAGCAATCTTATCCCTATTGGTGCAAAATAAGTTTTTTTTTGGTTCATGTGAAAATCTCACTTTGAAAATGTTGCCTAAGAAGCAATTAATGATGGGTGAAGGATATTAGTTTTCTAATGACGTTATAGTTGCAAAAGGTTGTCGTAGTTCTCCTCCTACGACTTCTGACAGGGTTAACCAAAAACCAGACTGGAGGAGAGTTCAGAAAGGCCAGAAATTAGAATTCACCATGACAACAGTAAGTAGTGCATTCAACCACAATGTCCTTAATGCAGACTTTCAGTGCAAGACACCACTGCCAAAGAAACAGCAAGTTTAAGCGCCCTTAAGATTAAAAAAGTTAATGGAATACTGAGGGAACACAGTGTGGTTAGAAGAGGTCCAAACTGAACTCTGTCACTGAACACACCATGTTTGAAAGAGAAGCGGTGCTGCGCATCATCTGAAAAAATCAACCGTGAAGTCTGGAGGAGGCAGTATCATGTTGTGGGACAGATTGTTAACACATGGATGTGGTAAAAGAAGGAATTACAAATAAAATGCTCCAATTGAAACCTACAGAAAAGTAATCAAACGTTTCCATAATCATTTACTCCCTGTGTCATTACATCACAACATCTGGTATGTATTTCCTGTCAGTGGACCCATTCAAAACATGTTTAATGAGGAAAAACGTGCATTCACTACTTGTCCCCCACTGTGTGATTGAGAAATGATGTCAGAAATTGGACAACTTCACAGCTCAAACTGAAAACCACAAACAACGTTCTATATGTGGCACAATGTGGGCTTGGTCACAAAGACAGGAACAGGAAATAGAACAACCACATTTTCTGTGTTTGCTCATCCTTGGCTGCACTTTTCACTTACTGATACGTTACTCACTATTGCTAAACTTTCACAAATGTAAACGGTTTCAATTCAGTCAGTCGCTACAGTGCATAACATGACCGTCGTACCTAAATTCACTGTAAACCCAAACCAGCACATGGAGGAAAAAGTCAAACTACCTGGAAAAGCATTCACCCCTTTGGATGTTTTACCCTTCTTACTGCTTTAAAAATTAATTCTGATCATCAAATTTTTTCTTTTTTTTTTTATTGACAAAAAGAAACTCTTTGTCAAATTGAAAACTATTAAGAGGAAAAACTTATGCAAATCTAAAAACATGTTTTTGCTAACTTTGAAATCGTTTAGTGCACTTAGCTTCCCCAGCTTATTGTTCCCAGATCAACGTGTTTTTATGCAGCAGATCCCTTTCCTCTCTGCATGTTCGCTCTTCTTTTTTATTTACAATAAGAAACATACAGGAACAAAACAAGATATGAATATAATATCTAGAGGAATTCTAGAGAATGGGTTTCAACAATTTTATTGAATTTAGTACTTGGGTATTCATTAGCTTCTGCTAAATACTGTGGTGGTGCAGCACTTTAGCATTAGCAGAACTAGTTAGTGCTTTAGGGTTAGCAGCTAATTTTTTGGTTAGCAGTGCCCAAAACTTATGTTATGTTTTTGTCATTATTGTAGAAATAATTTTTCACGTTAACAATAAAGTTTTTTGTCAAAAAAGCCAAATTTTGTTGCTCATGATTGTTTTGTAACATTAATACAAGAAGGTCAAAACATCCAGGGTGTGAATACTTTTTATACACATTGTTTTGTAACGAGCAAATCCAGACCACATTCTACAGGTACAGAACTTCATCTCACATGAACACAATTTTCATCAATAACATTCAATAGTGCTAGAAAATATTACTGACCTGTTTGTTTTACATTCAGAATAATTTTAACAGTCTGCAAAAATGATTTCATGCTCTCCTTACATAACAAAGTCTCACTTTTATCATCATCATCATCATCATCATAGGGCATGATGATGCCTGTCCCGTCCCACTGTGCGTCCGTCTGTCCTCAGGAATCTGCGTCTCCGTCCTCCATGTCGCGCTCTGCAGGACGCCGCTGTCCAATCTAACGCATCTTGTAGTCATGGGAGATTGCTGCCTCACAAAGCTGCCCTTTGAAATCCAGTTCAAAAGTGAAGTCCAAGTCACGCTGTGAGTGAGCATGGAGAGACAAAGAGGGCGGCTTTTTCAGACCACAACTGATCAAACACACAGCAGAGGGCACAAAGGAATTCAGGACGGAGGCAGAACAATTAGGTTCATCATTTTGACCAAACAGCGGGGCGCCGGAGGTTTGATAAACGGAGCGTTCATGTCAGGCAGCAGGAGAAAGCAAACAGTGTCTGTTCCTTAAAGGTGGAGAGGACACTGAAGGTCAACAGTAAAGTGCTGTTTGCTGAAGGAGCTGCAGTGCAGCGGCTTCAGAGAACAACCTGCTGGCTGAGCAAACAGCCTCAGTATCTGTTAAATGAGGTTACATGATTATTATACAATATGATCATGAGATCCATTTAACTCAACACTCACTATGTTTTTCTCATTGGGCTTCATTGTGATGCTGCCTGCGATTTCTTCTCCTCTCCTCACGGTTAGATAATCCTCCAGGTAGAAAACGGTTTGCTTCCAGTGTGTGTACGCAGCATCTGGAGCTGCAACACACACAAACACACACACATCTGCAATATTCCTCTAAAAACAGCTTTTATTTCATCTGCATCAGGGGATCTTTTATTGATGAGTGAAGGTTTATTGAAGCCAGTAGCGCAAACGATATAAAGAGGTGCAAAATAAAGTGATAAACATGAACTTATTTTACTTAAGTTTTCAATAAAATGACTGTAGCTGCAGGATAGGGAAACATTTCTCTGTAGCACAATCAGAGCCATTTAAAGTTGGCAACTTATTGTATTTTTTATTTCATTCAGTGTGACTGAGTTTGAATCCACCGAGATTCTTTCTGCTGGATTTTATTAACAGACATTAACAAACACCTTTATTTAGAAGATTTTTTCATTTTTCCATTTTAAGCTCCCAGATGGAAAATCTAATTGTTTTTATGAAATATTTTAAACTAAGCAACAAAATGTCAACAAAGAAGCAGGAATCAGATTATTCATCTAATTTATAAATTAATCTATTCAAAATCCAAAACTCCACAGAGTGCAGCTCCAAAAGTTACTTTACAGACAATAAATATAGAAAAGCTTTCATTTGAACCCAGAGATGCCATTAGTGACATCATGAACCTATACAGGAACAGGAAGTGCTGGGTTGGCCCCGCCCACACACCTGTCCTGAATGCAGGATCTGAACAAAGGAGCAACCGAAGGTGAGTTTATGCTAACAAACATGAACAGAAATCATTTACCAGAAATGTTCCTTCAATGGAAGGAAAACTCAAATGAACAGAAGATTGAATAATATTTGTACTTGGATGGAAACTGTGATATAATCGACCAAAACCAACCCAGGAAAGTCTCTAACTTTCTCACATTCAGTAACAAACCTCTGCTTAAAGCTGATTCCTAAAACTGGCGCCTTCTAAATTTAACTTCGTCCTTATACGTCCTTCACAGTTATTTTTATTTGACTTTTAATCTTCCAGAAAAATATTCTGGGAAATGCCTTGCAGAAGTATTTAGGTTTTTTTTCACAACCTGTTGCCTTAAAACCAAAACACTTCAGTGGATTGTTGAGGATTTAGTTTGACAGACTGACACAAAGCAGCTCATGATAATGAAATGAGAGTTTTGTTGAATTAATGTGTTTTTAAACCTCCGATTGTTTTCAGATATTCTGTTTGTGGTTTGATGGAGGCCAGTGAACCCGGCTGCAGGTCGTTGTGGAGAAGTTTAAATCTGGGTTCGGTTCTACGGGTCTCTGATCCGTTTCCATCTGCTCAGCCAGCCCTCGATGCTATCCGCACCACAACACACGGTGAGTGTTCACCCGACAGTCACTGCAGACTTCAGGGAGGCTCTGAAGGTCAGTGACTCTGAAATGGAGTTTCTTTCCGTCTTCCTGCTTGCTTGGGCTTCATGGCTGTCTTCTTTCTCAGCTCAGAGATGAAAGGAGCTGTCAGGCAGCTGGACAGGCTCAGCTCTGGGTTTTTTGGGCATCCCAGCTCTGCTTCTTATGCTAATGCAGCTGATGACACGGCGTTTCCACTGACGGCTGTGAAATGGAGTCTTTGACCTTTGGGTTGTTTTCCTCCTCTGTGTCAAAAGTCTAATGCAGTTCTGGGAACCTTGCTTGACAAACATCTTTTACAGAAAATCAATAGAAAGGTAGTGAGAGGGAAAGGAAGAGCTGCGTCCGAGTAATTCTTTGTGTTGAGATGAAAAGCCTCTCTGAGGGTTTAGTTTAGGAAAAGAAGATCTGTGATTATTTCCAGCAAAACTGTCAAGAAATCCATCAAACTTAGAGACCAGCAGCCATTTTTAGCTCAGCTAAATAAAACTCATCTAGAGCCATTAATGTTGCAGAACATTTAGAGAAAGAAAAACAATGTTTGATAAATATCTTTTATATTTTTAAAGTATCACAAATGTATTTACACTTTTAAAGTTTAGGATAGATTATTTTTTTCTGATATGTTATTTGTGGAAAGTGATTGAAAAGCACAAGATCTAAAGACATTTTAACTGGTAGTTTAGTGTCATTCTATTGGGAAAATTCAGGGCAATTATTCCATGAAAAATGAAAAACAGCTGAAACCTTAATTTATTATCGTATCTATGTTTGAAAACATTAGTTGATTCTTTGTCATTTTTAGTTAATGTTACCTCATGAAAAGTCCAAACCATCAAAAATCAAATCTAATCAAACTGTCTTCTCTCCCTCCACCACTAGAGGTCAGCCACACATCAGCTCTGACTAATTAATTCCAACTAAAAATGTTTGGATGTTGATCCTTAACAGCATAAACTTCAATAAAATTGATCTTTGTGTTTCTCTGTGAGTAGATGTATCGATAAGGAGAAAAATAATCTTTTCTCAGCTGCTCCAAACCAGGTCAATAAAAACCTGAATTCAGTTTGGTCTGAATCTGGCCCCTTCTTCAATTCTGTTTTCATAACTGATTCTTGATTTCAGAGAGTAGAATGACTCGTCCATAGTTTCATATTGAACAGATTTATAAGTCAGTAAGGTGAGATGTGATTGGATGCTCCACATCTCTGCAGCTTTCAGCTCAGAAGCTGAAAACGTTGCATATTTTCCTTGCAGCCATCCTGCACAGAGATCTCCTACCTGTGGAGAATCCAGTTTTCTTGTGACACTTGGTGAACTCGATGTTAAAGTAGGTGACCAGAGCATGGATGTAGTCGTTCCTCTGGATTTGTAAGCAGAAGGCTGAGGTGAATGAGAGGTCGTCAGGTTTCACTGTGTAGATGTCCACTTCCTGAAACACCAGAGATTCTCATGTCAGTGACCTTCAGATAGACACTCAGATTCTAATTTAGGTCAGATTTATCTTGGACTTTTTCAGTTTTATTATTACAACCAAAAATTAAATGCTTTTATTGGGATTTTATGCAACTGAACACAAAACCTGAAAGAAGTGTGACGTGGAATGAAAAGAAAACCTGGTTTTCAAAATATTCATGAATAGAACTCTGAAAATTGTCATGCATTCAAACCCCATTTAATCAGGTACGCCAAAATAAAGTCCATTTATGTATGCAGGTAATGTTGACCATTTTTAGGTTGCCTTAGCACTCCCAGGCTTACATTGTAAATATGAATGTTTTACCTGGTGAAATAAAAGTGAACTATCTTCAGTTAGAAAACATTATAGAATAAAGAAGCCCACAGGAGACATGGTGGTGGCAGCATCATGCTGTGGGGGTGGGAATGGAGTCAAATCCAAGACAATCCTGGAAGAAAATCTGCTAAAGGTTGCAGAAGATCTGAGAAACAGAGATGCAATGGCAGATTTATGTGGTAGAATGGCCTAGTCAAAGTCCGGATTAATAAAAACCTGAGAAGACTTAAACATTGCTGTTCCCAGACTGATTGAAGTCTAGGTGAGTTCAGACAGCTTTGACTCAGAAAGCTGTAATCAGTGTCGGTAATGAGAAGGTTTCCATGACGATGAGAACAATCAGGCGACGAGTCGCGCTGCGATTGTCATGCAGGGAGCAGCAGCTTGATGAGAGGATTTCACAGTGAGAGGGCGCCACACGCCAAGGTCAAACACAACGCCAAGGTCAAACACAACGCCAAGGTCAAACACAACGCCAAGGTCAAACACAACGCCAAGGTCAAACACAACGCCTGGCAGGATGTTCATCAGCTGGAAATATTATTTATTAGCTACATTTACCACCTGGTGTGGAACTGAGAGTTTATAAAAGTAACTGATTCATATCACAAACAGCAGTTTTTTAATGTATTTTTGGGATATAAACAGATATTGAATAATGTTCTGGAGAATGCAGCTTTGTTTGTTTTTGCAGCCAAAGTGAAATGAGAGATCCAGCAGTTTCAATAATTCATGTAGTTTATTAATAAACTAAAGAAATGCTTCAGGGTTTTATGGAGACATGCTGGGTTATAATCATAAAACAAACTTTGTACCAAACAAACTAACACAAGAATCACTTTTCAAATCATTTCAGCATTTTTATATGACAGCAGAAAACAAACAGTGAAAACCAGTAAAATGTTACAGCAGCTTCCATCAAATGTTTCTAACTGGTGAATCTTTTTAACCACTGTGGAGGAATTTTGACCCACTTTGCTTTGCAGAATTATTTTAATTCAGCATTTTTTCTTTCTGAAAAGTAATTTGTGGAAGGTGAGAGCGTTGTTGGCTAAAGCGCTAATCGAAAACCTGGCTCTGCTAACGCATCAGTGGTAGTTTGCTCACCGCTGTGTTACTGCCTAACAGGAATCCGCCTTCATTAAGCCTCTGAACCCCCAGACTAACCTTGACCAGGCAGGAGTTGGTCACCACCTGCTTGGGGTCCACCACGTCCACCAGCGGCTCCTTCAAGGCCACGTTTCGGATGCAGGTCATGTCAAAGCCGTACACGTTCTCCCACCCTGGTGAAGATGATGGCATCAAGGAGTTATTTCTACAACCTGGTTTCACTTGTTGTCTTCAACTTTTATTACAAACACATGAAGTCATTTTGTTGCTCCAAAGAGAGCGGCTGCATCTGGGGAACAACGGGAGACGGGAGGAGACGGCCAGAGTCGTGTGATCTACGACTCTTCGGATTCACCTCCAAACAGTTTGTCCTGCTTTCCAGAGTGACGCACTAAAAGTCCCGTTTTGTTGGGCAACACTCTGTTATCATGGGTCTGATTAAAGTCAGACTTCAGTCTTGTGTCGCAAATCCTTGTTGCCTGAGCTAAGTCATCCTATAAATTATTCATACAAGCTCTTATGGTGACGTGCGAGAAAACAACTCCTTCATGACCCAAAAGAAGAGAAAACCTGAGTGCAGAGGAGAGCTGGCGCTGATGAACAGGTCAGAGCAGCCCAGAGGGATTTTATGATTTACTATATTTGCATTTCTTGCTGTCTACTTATCTGAGAGAGTTTGGAGCAGCATTGATCACTGGAGGCTCCTGGAATACAGAAATCCTTCAAATCAGAGTGTTGCGATCCACATCCCAGAATCACGACGGATTACAGTGAAGACTCTGAACTTCATGAGCAGACGTGAGACCAGTCAGCTGTTTATGCTGGTTGGGTCTTCTAATAAACTCACCCACAATCCTCCTGGGCGGATTGGGATGGGATGGAGGGGTTTGCTGAGCCATGGTGTCAGTTATCGCTTGAGCCCGAGGGAAGCTTCTGCAGGAGAGCCAAACCCAAACTGCTTCTATAGATGTCCATCCATCATCTGATTGTTTTTAGAGTCACTCAGAGCCAAAACAGCCACACGGTTCTCAGGAAACATGAGGAGGGAAAACATTAGACTGCAGACAAGCCTGAGCGATGAACTTACAATGTATTTTGAAGTCTTTGTACTGCCTGTCTTCGATGGCCAACACGTAGAGGGAGGCTCGGTCCGGAAACATCAGTCCACCATCCTTCTGTTTGACAGAACAGAGGAAAAAATACACTGAAAGAAAGATAACTTTTAAATTATTAATGTACATTTTTACCTCACCTTTCATACCATGATGGAATAGAGAACTTATAACAACATCCTCTGTTGTGATCGAGCTGAATCCAATCAAACTGCTTTTCACCTGACAATAACTCCATTCTTTCAAAATATTATTATTATTTAAAGACCGATTACTTGGAATCTGGTCGCTTACAGCAGGACGCATCAAACCAAGAGGCATTTCTAACGTCGGCGGTCTGGATGCCATACCAGCCACTTGTCCCTGGCGAAGATGACGGTGTTGAGCATGGATTCGTAGAACAGACTGTAGCCCATCCACTCAGATATGATGATGTCGACCTTCTCCACAGGAAGCTCCACCTCCTCCACCTTTCCTTTGAATATGGTGATAACTGAAACACACAGAGGGCGTACAGGGAGCCTGTGGTGTTTGGGTGCAGAATGAGAATTAATGGAGAGGAGGGGAGAGTAGCTCTGATGGAATCTGACCCAGTTGGGGGCGACGGTGGAGGATTGGATCTTTGCTCTTCTGGAAAATAATTGACTTGAGGTGTGTTTGCTCTGATTTGGTGAGGAGTTACTGTTTCTGTGTTGATACAAGCGACTGGCAGAATGACGCGAGCCCTGCTCTGATTGCTTCCTGCTCCTCCACACGGCTAACGCTGCTTCTCTAAATGACTGCAGTGAATTTACTATTCATAGACAGATAAGACATTTGCTGACAGGAGCGATTATTCGGCTGGTGTGTTGCTAGTGGCTTTGCAGGAAATTAGTTTTTTGTGTGTGTTTTTGCAGGACTTCAGGAATTAAACTGCATGAGTTTATGACATTTGAAAGCTTTTCTGAGCAAACTAACACAACAGAGTAACATGGAGGTCTGTGCTTTGATCTTATTCATGAAGTCACTTTTACTTCAGCGAATACTTTCTATTCTTCTGCATCACATTTCTAGGACTTCCTTCCCTCTTTTTGTTTAACTCGTTTTTATGATAGTGACTTATGAATCGATCTATTAATCTGTGAAGAAACTTCATGTCTTTGTCTTTTCTAAAAATAAAAAAAATACTGTTAGATTTACTGTGTATAAACTTGTCTTTACTTAAGGAAGTTTTTTTAGTTGCCAGCGCTGGACACACTTCTGCTAATCCGCTAATAGCAGAGCTACATTTTTGTTGCGCACTTTAGCATTTTGGCTAACGTTGGTTAGCATTGGTAGCTTTACCCAAATTATTTTTGGGGATAAAATCTAAAGCACTAATTTACTTGGCTGTTTTGTTAACTTTGAGTTGAATAAAGTGTGACATGAGGTTTTGTTTATCAATGGTTATGAATATGAAAGTGAACTTTTATATCCATGCTCACATTTTGCAGTGTTTACACAGCAGTTCTGTTTCCTTTCCTCTCGTTTCCACCTGTGACCCAGCAAATGACCCAGAATGCATTGCTGTAGCTCTACAGTAAACAGTTTAAAATCTATTGATGTTTTATGTTTTCTGACCAATTAGGCAAAGTTAGCAACAGCATTAGCAAAACTCAACAAACATAACCCAGTTTGATGTGAACTTCTGCCAAAGTTCAACATTTTGGAAATATTATGACATCACAAACTCTCACCATTTCCAGATGTAATTTTTTGGTTATTATGGGTTTAAATTTAGGAAAATGAGGAATTTTCTACAACACAGAAACAGTTTAGAGCATGTGAGGAATCGCTTACCGCTGTCCAGGTGGTTGGACTTGATGATCCGCTCTGAGTACTCTGATATACTGGAACATTCAATCTGGTAGAAACAAAACATGTAATGTTTAAAGCCGACAGAGCATTTTTGTAACAACTGACGGTAACGCAGCTATCTTATTGTAAAACGGCTCTTTGTGCCCGGAAAACTGCTCGAAGCTTTAATGGGAACATTTTGGGTTAAACCAGCTGAGCTTTTAAACTCAGATTCTTTAAAAGTGTCTTTATTTTTTGTGAAAGTTTGTGTTTTGTTTTTTTATTAAAATTCTCATCACCGTGACCCTGGCGAGTTAATGTCTGCATTTTGGTCCCAGTCAAAAACCCATCATGACATGTTTACTCTGTGTTTGCAGTTTTGATGGAATGATTGTTGGTTTGCATAAAATTAATAAAACTGAGCTCAGTTAGTAAGGAGTTTGTCTTCTATCAGGAGATAATTTCCTCCTGAATCTTGTCTTTATGTAAAATAGGAAACTACTGAGCCGGGAAAAAACGTTTCATCAAACATCCAACCATCTACAAATATTTAAAAACCCATTCAGAGGATTTTCTTTCTTTCTTTCTTTCTTTCTTTCTTTCTTTCTTTCTTTCTTTCTTTCTTTCTGCTGTCTTGCTAAAGTTAACTTTACCTTTTAAAACATGCAGAGCCTGACAGCAGCAGGTAAGAGATTATTTCTGACATTGTGCACTGCGGCTGATTTAGCTTTGCAGGAAATGCCCTGCAGTCAAGCTGAAAATAGAGGAGTAGTAAAACACTACAGAGGGAGAAACGCTTAACAGCGGAGAAGTTACTGTCACAGTGACTGTAGTGCTGCCAAGGCTGGTTAAGGAAAATTAAGATCAGAGCAACTGCAACTAGCCACTTCTTAATATTGACCATTTTCTCTTCTCACAATTTATTTTATTCATTCTGACTTCAATGATTTTATTCTTTTTAAGCTTCTTACACTGAATATTATCTGTATCCTAATTGTTCAGTGGCTTTGATGTCTTTTTTTATTTGTGAACACTTTGCTTGACATATTATAGCTTAATCATATTTGATTAATATTTGTATTTATTTTCATCCTGCAAATCCTTAACCTGAATGCAATATAAAGAGGTGCCATCATAATGTGTGGTGCCATTTACAAAGTTATACAGTCAAAAAGTAACAGCAATAATTTGGATTATTTAAAAAAAAAAAATGGGGGTTAATTTTCAAATAGTTTCTCTTTCGTTTATAAATGTCACCGTTTTAAGCTAAATATTTAGTTTATAGAATACATATTTAGCTCTAAGCAAAATATCTATCTCAGAGATTAATAATTAGTCGACCTGCAAATTCACTTGACAATAAGTGGAAGTGGACTATCAAAATAAAAGTTGCCTGCTGGTGAGACTGGATCACATGGATGTTTTTGAATCTTCAGATCCATCAGTCAACATCTGTGCTGCTTTTTTTTAAGTAGAAATATTGTACAAGAACAAATGAAAAGAAATAATGTTGATGAGGTGGAATAAGTTTATTCAGGGGTTTTTAATATCCAGCTTTTATTTTGATGGCCCACTTCCTGTTATCAGCAACTGAATTTGCATATTAGCTAAATATGTAGTTTCGACTTAAATATATAGTTTTAAGGTAATTTTTTTTATCTTGCTAACTATATTTAGCTTAGAGGTTAATGTTTAGTTTGTAAGCTGAATGTTTAGTTTGAAACATTTATAAATGAATAAATAACATGGTGAAAATGTTACAGTAGTTGGGAGGGCAGGAGGAAACTTCTCTGACAGGCTAAATAACCCAAATTATTTAATTTTTGGGTTTGGTTTTACACACTCATAAGTGTGTAAAACAAGAGTGTGTAACCTAAAGGTGCTGGTAAAATGCTATTAAGCAGTTCTTAAGATGAACCGTTAAAAAAAGCCAAACATATTTTTCATCTGCTCTATTTACATCAGGGCTTTTTATTAGTGAAATACATGAAGACCTAATATTTCTGGTCACGTTCACCCAAAAGATTCTGAAGTGAACCATAAAAGTTCTGGTCCATAAAATGAAGAAGCCAAGTTGGGACTCATTTGTGGCAAATTGATGTCAAATGAGGATCTCGGCTGCACAGAGAACATTCATGGAGGTCTGACGCTTCACATGCAACAAACTCTCTGAGGAATGGAGATATTAGACATCCCATCCTGGGCTGGTTCTGATTTTATTCTCCACCCGACTGAATTAAATGAAGCTGAAACTCGAGCCTCTGTTGTTACCAGAAATCACCAGTTTTCCTCTGAGTGAGTGAGCGGACATCAGGACGGCGTTCCTGAAGCGGCGCTGCTGGACCCTCAGGTGGCAATTAGCCAAAGACAGTTCAGAAAGCTTCTGGTGCTAAATAAACTACAGCTGCATTAATAATCAGGAAAGCATGTGGCGTGCTCCAGGTGTGTGTGTGCTTCTAGCTGTGTGTGTGCGTTTCTGTGTTAAACCCGAGAATGCCAGAAACCTTCTGAGTAATTCCTCGTTTCTCTCTGATTTAGTGCAGCGGCGCCATCAACCATGAATCCATTAGGATCACACTTTGTTGGGAAAACTGAGGCGTTGTTTCTTTTCACACATCCACTGAGAGCCATGAAGAGTCACTGCGGTCGGTTCTGGAGGCCTAACTCTGTTCCCTTCTGTCTGCGCTGCTGACCTTTGACCCATCTGAATATAGTTAATCAAGGTGTGTTTCAGCATAAACAGCAATTAGTTTCTGTGTAATTGCTCAACTTAATACTTAATACTTTTGTTCCAAATCCTTGTTTTTCTCAGAGACTTAAAGAGAAAAGACAAAAGCTGACAAATCCAGGAATCACAGTGGATCCACATCAGTATTTATGAATTCATCTATTTTGAACATGACTTGTGGAAAATTCACAGATTTCATTTGATAGAGCATATCTTCAATACAGCAGTGGGCACACTTCTTCTAGTGTGCTAATAGCAGAGCTAAAGTTTGTTTAGCACTTTAGCATTTTTGCTAACTTTGAAAATATTTGGCACATTTAGCTTCCCCTCAATAAATTCTTCCAGATAAATTCAAAAGCACTAATTTTCTTGGCTGTTTTACGAACTTTCAGGTGAATGAAATTTGATGTCTGTATTGATGTTCTGGTTATTGACCGTTAAAAAGTCTTCAATTACATGTTTAAATTCATGCTCTTATTTTGAAGTCTGTTTATGTAGCGGTTCTGCCAGTGTCAATAACAGATTGATGAAAACAGGTTTGAGGGTTAAGAACAAGAATTAATTAGGATTTTTGGAAATGCAACACATAAAAAACTTTTTATTCCTGAGGTTTTATAAAGACTCGACTGGCAGAGACCTTTTTAAAATGTTCAAACTGTCATTTCTGTCCCTCTGCTGATTGATTCACAGAACTGATGCAGTTAAAACATGTCAACATCATTACAGAGCCAATGCATCAACATGCAGACAGCTTAGCGGTAAAGTCCACATCCTCTCAGTTAAAGCTGAACTCATCTCTGACGTCTGAACTTTCTAGGTGTAGATAAAATCCAGAAACATGGAGGAGCGCAGATGTGAAAAGCATCAAACTGCATCAACTGGGGGCGAAAGACAAGGATGGAGAGATGAGAAACCCAAAGAGACAGCTGGATGCGAAGGCAAACAAACAGCAGGCTGGAGGTAAAGTCCCACAAACGGCAGAACGTCAACCAGCAGCTCAGAAAAACCCGACTTAATCACATCTTCCCTGAAGCTTGTGGATAGAAGTGGAGTCAAAAATAAGCTCCACATGATCATCTCCAGCCAGGGGAGAGCAAGCTGTGTTTATTCTCAGACATGCCTTTGGTCCAAATTACTTCTGCTCCAGAACAGAACAGAACCGCAGAGTGGATCACAACCTGCTGCAGTCTGCACACTTATCAGCTGCAGATCAGAGGAATGTTTCAAAAGTGCAACAAAGTCTGACACAGCAGGTTCAACTCAAAACAACTGGATTGAAAAAGGAGAAAAGCTCCAAATTATTTTCATGTTCTTTCATGCAAATGATCTGGAAACTCTTCATCTTCTTCCTCAAATCAAAATATGAACTAAAATACTTTTTCATTTTATAGAAAGAAATAAAATAGAAAATATATATATATATATTTTTCTTGCAAAAACTCAAACTTTTACTGTATAAACAGGTGAAAAGTGATTAAAGATCAAAGATTCGACTTCCTGCCTCAGAATCAGCAGGTTGGATGTTTCCTGGTTCAGGAATCGGGTCGACTGATCCGTATCCATCATCCTGTTGGTCTGGATTGTCGTGTTAAAAGAGGAAACAACAAACCCCGATACGTCACATGACTCTCATCCCCACATCATGACGCCGGAGCCGCCGTGCTTCAGTCTGCTGTGGCTTCAGTTCAGTGTTTGGGCTCCTGGATCCATAAACTCCATGACATGTCGTTCATTTCTTTTCCTCTCTGATCTTTAGGAAACTGTAACTTCTTTTTCAGAACATGTTGTTTCAGACTCTGCAGCGTCTTCCTCCCAGCAGCGTGGATTTAAATCGGCCTCTTCTCGTTACCATTTTAGGACGACTTTGATTCATCAGAAAGTTGTTTTCTGTTTCCTTCCTCATCCGTTTGGTTCTGGTTTCCATTTTAAAGCTGACATATAAACAATATCTGTAATGATGAACAAGTATAACTCCAAGCATTTCAATACTGGGAAATCTTAATGATTAAAATCCAAGACCTAGTGTCTTGGAAAATCCGAATATTGTAAAACTGATAGGATGTTCAAAGAAAGTTGAGTGGAAGGAAGAAATGTGTGAGTAAAATTTAAAAGGTGCGGCAGCGACAACCGCAGCCTGGAGAGGATAATCCAGCCAAGTTCACTTCACAAGAATCTGGAGTGTCAAACATCAAGATCCTGGATGCTTACAGATCCCACACACCTGGGCTGAACAGAACCACAACGTTTCTTTTCTGATGAAAGTCAAAACGACGACGAGACAATCTGGACTTCCAGAACCTGAGCAGAACTGCAGGCAGATCTCCTCCGTGACACGCCGCATTGATGTAGGAATTCATGTAAAAGGAGCCCAGACCACGTTCAGAAACCTAACAATTGTTTAAAATATCATTTTTATTGGTTTTATGAAATACTACAATTTTCTGAAACATAAAATTTTTATTTATTTTTTAATTTTTTTTATTCTCTGAGCCATAGTCACAAAATAAAACAAAGAAAGGCTGGAAATCCTTTCTGTTTAAATAATCTATTAGCTTCACCTGCTGAAGCTCAGAAAATCGTGGATTTTACTCTATAGCGCCTCCTGCTGGATCACTTATCAGCAGCATGTACATCATGATTTTCTTTTACTTCTGTAACCACTCCTACATTATTTTCCATGCAGAAATAATTGTTTAAATTAAAAATGTTCTGTGAAGTTGGCTGTTAATCTGAACAGAACTGGAAACTCGCCTCTTACCCCGTAGACGTGCTTCGCTCCGGCCTTGGCGGCGAACATGGACAGGATCCCCGTCCCACTCCCCACATCCAGAACCACTTTGTCCTTGAAGATGTGCTTGTTGTGATACATGGAGTTCCTGTAGGTGAGCGTCCTCACCTCATCCTTCAGCATTTCCTGAATTGAACCAAACTGTCAGGATCAGAAATGTTTCCAAACCTTTAAGAGTGAAAGCTTGGCTCTGATTGGCTGTTTGGAGCCTGGGTTTGCTGCCATATCTACAGTGGAGCAGTGAGGAATAAAGCACAGCTTTCAGCTAATCTCCCCCGTTTCCTCTCAGCTGTGTGCTTCATTTAAATCCATATTTAATGTCTAGATGCGCTGTGAGCCAGAAGGTTCAGCCTTTGTGTTTCAAACAGTGCCAATGTGAGGAGACTATACAAAAGTGACAAAAATATGCCTGACCTACATTCCTGAAGTATAAAAAATTCATCTCATGGGTCACAATGGGAACATATTTGTATTTTTACTCCCTTCACTACTTCCTGGTTTTAATTTGAGGAAAGAATATGAGATGAAAGAAGAAGATATGAGCACAGAGAGAGATAAATATGTGATTATAATGGGTAAAGTTTGGCTACTTTATGTGTTTTAGAAATAATTCTGCTTTTTTATTCTTTTTCATCAAATGTAGAAGTTTGTGTGGATCTCGGCTCAGACTGTCTGAGGTGCTGCGGCTCTCAGGAAGAGGAAAGGTTAAGATCTGTGGCCTTTTGAAGAGGCTGAGCTATCATAACCTCAGCCATCTCTAAAGCCCTCCATGGCATAAAGGTCTGAGTTAAAAGCTTGTGAACATTAAAGAGGAGGAGCAGATGCAGTCTGGAGAAGAATCACACAGTTATGGATTTATGTAACTGCAACACAGTACAGAGACATAACTACTGCTAAATAAGGAATGAAAAGGTTGTATCTGCAGAAACATTATGGATTATTGAGCATGCAAAGCAGGTTTAAAGCACTTTTGTTTGCATTTTTTGATTTCAGATTTGATTTCTGTATATTTGTAATAAAACATTTGCAAGCTTAAATGTGCAGCTGCTGCAGTTCTGCAGCAGGTAAACAGAAACTGGACTGAAATCAAGCAAACAGAAACTTTGGTTCAATAATATTTTAAGGCATTGAAGGGGGAAGTGACACTAAAACTGTATTTTGGAGGTTTAAATGTGAAAACTGAAGTTTGCGCTTCCTTCCGATTCACAATCTATACACAAAGCCACAACTACTAATAAAATAACTGGGGTTGAAATGATTTGTCTGCAGTTTCCCACAAAGAAACTAAATATGATGCATCAATTTCTGCAAACTGTATTGGTTTCTGATGGCTCTGTTTGCATCAGAAATATTTCATGCACAATAATAGCTGGTTGCAATTTAGATGCAAAAGAAAAAAGCGAGAGAAAGAGTGATCTGAAAAGTGTGTTGTGTTGCATATATTATGGAACTACAGTTTAACAAAAAAAACATCAAATATTTCCTAATTTGATACTTCATTAGAAATTAGTAGAGTGAATGTTTATTCTGAGCACATGAAGATATTTTACTGTATATTTAAATTTCCTTTATTGCCTTTTTCTGCAATAATAGAAAAATGATTTAAGAGCTGAATAATTCTGCCCTCTTACAGTAGCACCATTGAAATACATCAGATTTGTTGGTTTAGAAACGGCGCTGTGATGCATCTGAGGCTGCAGCCAGAACAACTGATGCAGAAACGGTTGCAGCTGCCACATCTGCTGGACTGGATGGTCATGTTTGACTCTGCTTCATGGATAAAGCTGCTAGTGCCTTAAATGTGTCCAAAAATTCAACCGATTTGTCAATTCCCTTTTCTATGTATTTACAATATAAAGATCCACTGGCTGAAGAAATGTGCGGTTTTTAATGAAAAAGCTTCTACAGGAGTAGCTACTCCTCAGTCTTTTATTATTTTTATTAATAAAAAATAAAATCTGTTTGACCTTAATACTCTGCCGCATAAAAGTTTCTGATTTTATGACTTTTTGTCATACTTAAAGGCAAAAACATCAAACAAATTTCATGAATAACCCAAGTTGCTGCAGAAATGTGTGAAACAGTGTTCAGTCCCTAGACGAATCCTGAATTAACTGTGATTAACCACGTTTTACCTCATGAATCCCAAAGTGGGCGTAAGAGTCAAAGTAGTAGTCTCTAGACGTCATCTCATCTGGGTTGAGAAACTTGGCCATCTTGCCCCGGCCGGGGCAGCTGGGCAGGCCGGCGGCGTGGGGGGTGTGAGGGGGCAGAGCGGGCCGAGACACGGGCTGGACAGAAGGCACAGGCTTGGGCAGCGAGGTCGGCTGCACTGACTGAGACGGAATAATGCGGACGGGTCGCGGCTGGGACTGAGGCTGCTTTAAAAAAACAAGAGAAGAAGATAAACGTTTCTTCAAGACGGAGAACAAGTTTTCCTTCAACAGACAACCTGTTGATGAGCTCATAAAGTACTGTGAGCAAACAGAAACAGCTTTCCTGAGGTGAGTCAGTCTGCAGCAGCAGCAGCCATGATGCTGTGACTGTCACCTCTAAGCCGGACAGGAGGAGCTGCTTTAAGGACAAATCTGGACAAACAGAGACAACAAAACCCAGAAAACTCCTCTGCTGTTTGTTCTCAACTTCCAGGCATCTAAAAATACATGAGAAAAAAAACCAACACATATATTTGGCAAGATGGAGTTCACATGACTAACAGTGAGGCTTCCGCCTCTCAGCAGAGGAACTTATATCTCCTTTTTAAAGGAAGGAAAACATTTTCCATCTAATTCCTCTCATCTTCGGAGTCGGTCCATCTAAAGCTGAAGTATTTTCTGAGCCATTCTTCCAGGAGCATAAAAACAGGAAAGCTATAAAGATGGAATTATCTAAATGATCTTTTACTGAATACCAGAATAATGAGAGTTTTCAGAGAATTCTTCAATATTTTCCAAATGCAGAACTTTCTGTCTTATTGGTAGAATCACCTCTGAACTCTGAGTTGGGTGTTTTTGGTTTTCTTCTCTCAGTAGTTTGCTCTAATTGTTGTCCATTCCCCCTAACAGAACCGGTCTATTTGGGTCAGGCTTGTTGGCACCTTTAAGCTCCGCCTACAAACTTTCTCTGGTCCTGATCTCAGGTCGTCATGCTGACCTCTGAGCCATTTTGGCTCCATGGTGATTCCAACCTGATTTCTGTCCAATCTTTACATCCCTGGATGATGTTTTTTTAGATATTGCTTCAACATTTTCACAGAATGTTCTTCCTTCATGATGCCATCTATTTTATGAAGTGCACCAGTCTTGGCGCTTTACTGGTTTTTGTTTATCAGCTTCCTTCGTCTGCTGACCGTCTGCTGACCATCTGCTGACCGTCCGCTGACCGTCTGCTGACCGTCTGCTGACCGTCTGCTGACCACGCTGTCACTCTCAGCAACTTTACAATCCATCTAGAGACGGCGGCCATCTTTACTGGAGTAAACAGAGAGCTGCTGAGTGACATCTACTTGAGTCGCTTTGGGGTTGTTAATCTGTCACAGAAGTGTGATTGTGGTTGCATCAATCATTAGTATGAATGACCATTAAAAAAAGAATCTGATTTCAACAAACTCAGAGTTGAGCATCAGGACCGGCTGTGTGGACGCAGCCTTCCTTCAGCGTACAGCAGTCACTCTGCTCTCACCTCGGGAATCAGATCACAGCAACAGACATGTTTTAATCGAGGAAAGCAGTCATGAACCAAATGTGTGAAAGCTGTAGATGTGGACAGAAGTTTTAGAAGTAAAATTGGTCTGAAAGGTTAGAGGTTTGAGTTGAAGTGAAGGGTGAACAGCTGCTCTTCTTTTCTCTGTTCATCAGGAGAAATCCTGGGATCAGATCTGGATTCAGATTTTCATATGAGTCCTGGTTGCAGCCTGATGCAAAGTGATCCGTCTATTTAAATCAACCGATAGGATGTTGGATCATGAAGGTTTCTCAGAGGCCATGTCGTTTCTGATTAAACTCTGACATCCAAGGACAACAAAAGGACTGATAACCAGAATAACCAGATAAGAGTCACTATTCATTAAAATGAAGTCTGCTGAGTCAGAGGATCTAATGAGTCTGGTAGTTCTGAGGTTTTATGGTGATCCGTTGAGTGGAGCCGGAGGAGAGCAGCTGTAGAAACAGACAGAGGAAGGTGGAACAATCTGCCTTTGACCCTCAGAACAGATAAACACATTTATGCTTCTATTTCTGACTGAGCGCTCCAGAGAGGTGAGGCTTGTTATCTGAGAAGGGCAGTTCTGTCCTTTCTTCTCTTACACAACACAGAATCTCATTCTGCCTGTTAAAGTCGGTCTAATTTAAAACTGCAGACATTCTGACATGATAAATGAGGATGATCTGCGGCTCAGAATGGAAATCAGTCTGAGTTTCTGATCAGATTTCAATCAGTTTTCTGCATAAAGCACAGAGGTGATCAAGTTGCTTCACATGTTCCTCATTTTGTCACCTTAAAACCAAAAAGCTCAACATGCTTTGCTGAAATTTAACAACAAAAAGTATTTGAAGGAAAATATTACAGTTTATTTTTTCCATTCTTCTCTCTGAAAGGAGAGAGCTTAACAGTCTTTCAGATTGACTGGACTTTGACTAGGCCTTTTTTAAACACATTTCGATCTACACCATCTCATAACACTGTTTCTGTTTTTAGATGTTTGATTGAACAGATCTTTGTCAGATTTTCCAGACTTTATCATTTGAAGATGTTTGTCTGTAAGAAGTGTATCGTTTTCCTTCCACTTAATAATTTGCACAACTTTTTGTCAACCTGTCACCGGGTTTGTCAACCTGTGGTTCCGGAGCTGCTAGTGGCTCTTTGAACTTTCCACAATGGCCTTTCATAACTTTGACTGAGATTATTAAAAATATATATATATTTAATGTAGCTGTAATAAGGATAACATGCAGGTTTTGCACTTAGTAAAACATAACTGTTGTTTTTTTTTTTTTTTTTTTACATAATTTTCCAAGACACGTAAAATGTTTCTGGCCTCCCTTTGCAAATGTCTTATGTTTTGATGTATATTAAAATATTAGAAACAACATTTTATATCTTTTAAAGATAACAATAAACTTCCTTTAATTATTCATCGAAAATGAAAAGCTGCCTTTTGTGAAATGTTATTTTTTTTTTTTGGTCCAAAGGTAAAATGGCTCTTTGAACTATAAAAGTTGCAAACCCATGTAAATTTGTTTTCATTATTATTATTATTATTATTATTATTGTTATTGTTATTGTTATTGTTATTATTATTATTTCCCTGTTTGGCTCCTTGGTTCTGACCCCAGAGGAGCAAAAAGGATTCCTGCACAGAAAGTATCTCTAATCTGTGAAACTGAACTTTTAGTGATGAAAAATGCAAAAACGAAGCAACACGAGGCTGTGACCTCTGACATCACTCAGTGCTGCTGAAGGTCACGTCATGTGACCAAACTCATTCCACAGAAAAGGAAATTCTGCTTTTTCAAATCCTGGCTGTCAGTCCATTAAATCCCCTCTAAATCAAACTGTTTCCTCTCAAGCTGCTCCTCCACCGCAGAGTGCCGCAGTATCTGGACGGCGCACGCAACTCCCAGCGGACTGACTGAAGCCGGACGGTTCTGTTGAATGTTCGGGGGGTCCAACCCGTCCAGTTAACGTCCTGAGCTGCTCAGACATTAACAGATGCGTGATGATGCTGATCTATCTCATTTCCACTGCAACGCATCTTAATTTTGATGCGATGTAATTATTTATTTAATATCTGAAGCTCCGCAGGACGCCTGGACAGACAGACAGACAGACAGATAGACAGACTGACAGACAGACAGACAGATAGACAGACTGACTGACAGACAGACAGACTGACTGACAGACTGACAGTCAGTCAGTCAGTCACCCCTGACTCCCCTGACTCACTCACCCCTGGACAGTCAGTCGGCTCTTCACGCCTTTAACTCCCTGCTGTGATTTTTACAAACCGAGTTTCTTCCCAGGAAAATCAAATTCCTTTTTTTTTTTTTTTTGACACTTACCTCGCCGCTCTCAGACTCCGCCATTTTTCTCCTGAGGAGGATGCAGCGAGACGAGTGTCTAATTCCCATAGGAGCCCGCGAAAATGTGCACTTCAAAGTAGAAAGAAAAACCTTCAGCTTGCAACTCTGAGAGAGCTTAGTTTGTCACAGGTAGACACTTCCCAGCGATGTTCCAAACTGCATACATATTCAGTTCTATTTCCAAACATATTCTAACATTCTGAAAAAGACAGAGAAACGTCAGTGAAGTCCGAAAGAGCGCAAAGCTGCCACCGGTTCTACAAAGTGCGGCGGATTCCATGGCGCAAAAGTTATTAGAGGAAGGAGCCTTGGAGGAGCGGCAGCATCTTGTCCCAAGACCGGAGGAGCGCAGGCTGGAGTCTGAAGATTCACAGGCAGAAAGCAGCAGATCCGCTCCAAGCCGATGTTTTATACCCAGTTTAAATGATTCCAACACCGCAACATTGTTTCTAAAAATAGTCTCAGCTCTGAGAGAGAGAGAGAGAGAGAGAGAGAGAGAGAGAGAGAGAGAGAGAGAGAGAAAGAGAGAGAGAGACTCTGGGTTCCGAAATTAGCAGGAGAGTCTCTGATCAGCTCCCGTCACAGTTCATGTCATTTCTAATGAAACGGAACCGAACCGGATGACTGATCAGCTGATCGGCGCTCCGATGGAGCAGAGAGCTGAATGACTGGCTGCAGAAAGTTCCACTGAGTCTGGGACACACACACACACACACACACACACACACACACACACACACACACACACACACACACACACACACACACACACACA